>JALPQI010025797.1:0-19928 GCA_025490895.1 Thaumatotibia leucotreta
AATATTGCCTTTTCCCTAATAGGTCTTTCTTTGGGAGGGGCTATAAGCAATGCAATCGTGATGAAATGCTTTAAGTTCAAAAAATCCTTCAGCACGCTCTGAGCTAACCTTTTCAATTAAAGTCCATTGTCAACACTGTAAACTGTCATAAATTATGAGTATTATGACATTATGAGTTTTTTACTTTATCGATCTGTATATTAAAATATGGAAATACCGTAATCACAATTTTATTACCGCTATTCAACTCAGGTTCTATTGTTCCTGGTAATATTTCTAATTAGCTACGCAAATCCATAAACAAATATACCTAATTCAAGAACGTAATCAATATGCTGCAATTATGGTTGTAGATTACAACTGGGTTGCGTTTTATAAAGTTACATTTTACAATTTCGCTGTTTGCCTCTAACGCACGCACATATTGGCTAGAAAGAGAGGCAACAAGCAAAATTGTAAAATGTAACTTTATAAAGAAGAAGTTAGACCGGTAGCCGTACCATGCGTTGGAAAGTAAAAAATGCGTAAAGGTGGATTTAGACTAGGGTTGCCAACCGTACTATAGTACCTATATAATATTGTACTATATTTCGACTCTCTGTACTATTACTGTTGAAGAAAAATATCATCATCATCATCATTTCAGCCAAAAGACGTCCACTGCTGGACATAGGCCTCCCCCAATGATCGCCAATATGACCGGTTCTGCGCTGCTTGCTTCCAGCGGGTTCCCTCGACCTTGACCAGGTCGTTGGACCATCTTGTGGGAGGTCTGCCCACACTGCGTCTTCCGGTACGTGGTCGCCAGTCCAGAAAAATATAGTACGCAAAAATACTATATTTCGGGGGGGTATACATATATGCATACAATTAGTATGATATGACCCGGCATACTAATTGTATGCATGCTGCTGATGGAAATAAAAAGATCCAAATTTCTAGAATGCACCTGTTACCGCTACTCAGTCAAAAATAGTCTTATGTAATAGAAAAATAAACATGTGTCAAAAAGAACTTTTTTTTACAATATACTATATTTTTTTCGCATATTTTTGGAAGATACTATAAATCTCAAAAAAATAGTAGGCAGCCCTGATTTAGACCAAACGAGCGAATGTTCATTCTATCCCCCACTCTATACGAAATTCGTTCGTTACACAAAACGTGATTCGTTGATTTCGTAGAGGGGGGGATAGAATGAGCATTCGCTCGTTTGGTCTACTCAATACGTTTTTCTCAATACGTAATGCATTATATCGCGCTTGCACTGCCATATTGGAGCGAGCGCGATGGCTTGCTTAAAGGTGCGTTTAAACTAAAAGAGCATTCGCTGTTCTAGCGCCCGTTTTACGAAATCAACCAATCACGTTTTGTGTACCGATCGAATTTCGTAGAGTATGAGGTTAGAACAGCGAATGCTCTTTTAGTTTGAACGCACCTTTACGTATCGAGTAAAACCTAACGTTACCGACTTACCGATACTCGCAAAGTCATAGTACCGCTACGCGATTAACCTGTGAGTTCTTACGAAAGTTGTAGGGACGTGGCTATACTAAGGAAAGAGATAGTGATATTCACCTCTCATTCCTTAGTATAGCTCCGTCCCTATTACTTACGTAAGAACTTACAGGTGTAGGAGCGCTCTAAGGAATAGTGATATTCACATTATATTCCTAATATAGGTCCATCCCGCAGAATTAGATTTGGATAGAAGAAACAAGTTCATTCATTTGTATGGCGGCCGAGCGTGTCAGATTTTGTACTGAAGTTGTTACTTGCCTATGATTTTAAATATGTCTCAGGCCCTTGAGTATTCATATTTTTTTGTGTTGTTGCAATTAATATTACTTAAGGAGGCATTATTAATGTTTTTGTTCACTTAAACTTACAAAATTTGACGCCCGAAAGCTGCAAGCTGCGATTAAAGACTGACAACTCAGTGGATTTCACTGAGTTCATTTGACACGCTAAGTAGATACGTTTGCTTGATCTATGGTATATATGACATCTGTGGTCCATCCTTACAATTTATGTAAAAACTTTCAGATGTTATCCCGGCCCCCGGCCTAGTAAGAGCTTGTGATAAGTTCTAAAATTAAGTATTTACCTACAATTTCGATACATGCTTTTATCGTTGACTGTAATTTCTTTACTCACTAACGTTGATTGATTAGCTAGACTCATACTTGTATTCGTAAAATTTAAAAGAATTTATGATATAGTAATGAAATGATACTGTTTTATCTTGTGTTTAAGATAAATGTGTCCAAAGTGCAGCCAGTAATAAGCTAAGGCAGGTGGCAAGTGGCAATTTCAAGCATTCGAGGTTATGTTTTATATTTCCTCTATTTTTGCCGCATGCAATCATGCCTGGCAAACTCGTACTTTGATTCGGCGAACGACGAAGTGCAGGTGAATTCAGACCGTTACACAAAACGTGATTTTTTGAAATTCTTTGGTTTCGTAGAATGGGGGATAGAATGAGCGAATGCTCTTTTGGTTTAAATGCACCTAACTGCCAATTTAGTTAGACATGGGCCGCTAAAGCTGACATGAATTATGAATCATATGATAATTATGTGCATTCGAATCCCACCTAAGACGTTGATGAACTGGGATTTTTTTTCGGTACATCTAATATTTATAATTATAATTTTCCTTTAATAATGTTTTTCCTAGCTGTACTTTTTTTACGTCAAATCCGGCCTTGTTCAATTATTTCACTAACGCCATAATGAACGACGATTTCCGCATTTGATTACTAAGATATAACATACTAGAAACATTCTGAGAGAACTAATAGCCTCTATAAAATCATCACCTTAATTAAGGAACTAGTTTCCAAAAAAACTAGTTTAAGATTTATCTTTTAGTTTACAAACAGATACAGTCGCTATCAGCCATCAGACTTATCGAAGCGGCCAAGGTGTTCATAATCATCTGAGCAGGATGCTTAGCCAAGTTGCCAATCGCTAACGCATTTTAGCGTATCGTAGTTTTCCCTCTCTGTCACTCTTTCATATTAGTGCAACAAAGCACCCGTCTATTGTCATAGAGCTAGAGTGCGTGTTCAGATATTTTTGAGCACCGTGGCCGCCCCAATATATCTGGGTCGCGTTTTATAAAGTTACAGTTTACAATTTTGCTGTTTGCCTCTCTTTCTAGCCAATATGTGCGTGCGTTAGAGAGGCAAACAGCGAAATTGTAAAATGTAAACTTTATAAAAAAAAAAAAAAAATTTGTTTATTTCGAGTAACCAAGGATAAATAAATAATAAATTCGTATAAATAAATAATTTATAAAACGCGACCCTGGTCCCTATTTCACCATAATTACAAGTGTGACAATTGTAAAATATTTCTGCTGCTGACGACACAGGCCTCCGTAGGATACGGATACGACTACCACTTACTATCGGACGGTCCATGTGCTTGTTGTGTTGTTGAGCCACCAACATAAAATTTTTACTTACGAGTATAACATTATTACATCCTGAATTAACTACTTTTTATTTTGCGAAATCCGAGACAATATTCTCGCAAGGTTTAGTACAATTTTCATGAAAATCTTGACATAAGGTTCGGCTTATGTCGGAATTTCGCTACATGTGTCGTGTTTTTTGTGACATTTGTAATTTTGCTTCGCAAAAACGTAGTTATTTACTGCTAATTTATTAAAGTTCCTGCACTACATTTTATGTTGGTGGCAAACAAACGCACGGATCACCGTTGGTAAGCGATAACTGTAGCCTGAGTATCCTCTAGACTCTAGAGGACAGTAACTGTTACCTAGTAGGCTACCTAGGGCTAGAAGCCCCCGATTGGAGAAACAGTAAATTTACAATTGTAGCACTTGTCAACTTGGTGAATTTAGGGCCTGAAAGCGGCTGGACTAGTCAAACTGCATTAAATAATGCAACAACGAAACCGTCGTCATCCCGATTCGTTCCATTTATGTACAACAAAAACTTCTCAATGCACGAACATTTAACTTTCAACCTTATCTTCAAGCCCTACAGTCCTATACGTTCACAACAACACGTTTTGCCTGAAAGCTGGAACCTGTTCCCGATAACTGTACTAAAAGAAAGAAAAGAAACTGATCGTACGTAGTCCTTATTACCAAGTAATAAGGATGAGAAACGTTCAGTTTGCACAAGGGTTCAGTGGCCGCCATTGCCGTTTTACAACTGTCAATGGATAGACACGTGGAAAAATGCCTGTGATACCGTAATCGTATGTCTCTTTTTAGCAGGTGCGTTAGAGAAGGATGGTGTATTGCCTAGTGCTTTGGTAGCAGAGTTGGGCAAAAAGTAATATGATTACTTCTATAAATTACATTTGTATGTGTACTTTGTAATATTGATTACAAAGTACACATACAAAAGTAATCTGAAGGAGTAATCATATTACTTTTTGCCCAACTCTGTTTGGTAGTTGACTAGACGTCTTTTAATAATATAATCTTGTGCATGTTAAAAGTTTATTTATGCGAGCCTAGATTGTCCCACTGCTGGGCAAAGGCCTCCCTCCGTTCTTTCCACGCATCCCGATTTTGACCTATCTCCCACCAGTTTCTGTCGAAGGAATTGAGTTCGTCTCGCCGTCCCCGTCGAAGTTTGCCGCGGCCCCGAGTAAAGGTGCGTTCAGACCAAAAGAGCATTCGCCCGTTCTACGAAATCCACCAATCACGTTTTGTGTAACGATCGAATTTCGTAGAGTGGGGGGTTAGAATAGCGAATGCTCTTTTGGTTTGAACGCACCTTTATATTGGTCGTTGTTTTAGCCCACAGTAAAAGTTTATACTAATAATTAAACTCAACTACCCTTCTTAGCTAATAATTTAGCCCCTTATTCATAAACGTCTTCTAACTTACCAATATAAGTATTGTTTGTCCCTTTCGGTCTTATAGGCATATTGATAAGACCGAAAGGGACAAATAATACCTAGCGATTTGCTAAGTAAGTTGATGTTTACAAATTAAGGAGGTTAGGATGTTATAGATTAAGCTAAGAAAGACGATCTGTAATTGTGATCTTTAAAAAACATTACGCTGAGGTCCTTAGAGCGACAACAACCATCTGTTCAAATCAAATCAAAGTTTTCTAATTTCGATTTGTGCGGCAGACTCGGAAACTCAACAATTATATTTAATTACAATCAAATTTGCATATTCACTGTTTGTGATTTGATTACGAATATTTGTTTACGGTTTTGGTAGTTTATAGTTTTTGTTACTACTCATATCGCAGGTAAAATATGACTTGCAGTGTTTTGACTTCGTATTAATTGTGAATCTTTCGTTAACACCGTTCGCTAACACGAGACTTAGACTTTAGCTACAGTGTTCAAAAATATCATATAAAACATAATATGTTGGAGCGAGCGTGATGGATTACTTGACGTATCGAATATCAAGTAAACGCTAACATGAACGTTACTTGCCAGTAGCCGCACCATGACTTTGCAAGTATCGGTAACATTAGGTTTTTCTCGATACGTAAAGCAGACCATCGCGTTCGCGCTCGCTCCAATACGTAGGATGCCCTGAAAATTTCGGGAATTTAATACTTAGGAACGTATATTTGACATGTGTTATACCTCTTTCTTATAAGCATAGTCTCATTATTCGAAAGCACTGGCCACTTAGAAAAAAAAAACAATGTCCGATTTCCAATTGTTTTTTAAAGTCGTTGAGTCGCTGGTGAAAATGGAGCTGTCCCGCGAAAGTTTTAGAGCAATGATTTATTATGACTTTAAAAGTGGATTAACACAACAACAATGTGGAGACCGATTAACTATTGCTTTTAGTAGTGAAGCACCTTCAAAGACGACCATATACAGGTGGTATTCGGAATTCCAACGTGGCCGTGTGTCTCTTGCGGATGATGTACGTGAGGTTCGACCGAAAACGGCCGTTACCGATCAAAACATCGATGTTGTTCGCCAACTGATAAAGGAAGATAGGCATGTTACATATCGGGAGATTCAGGAGACTTTAGGCATTGGAATGAGTCAGGTACAAGTTATTTTACAACAAGAGTTGGGCGTGCGGAAGTTATTTTCCCGGTGGATTCCTCACTTGTTATCTGACGACCAGAAAACGGTACGTGTCAATTGGTGCCGCAAAACTTTAAAAAGATTTAATGGAGGAAGCTCAAATGCCGTTTTTAGTATTGTGTCAGGTGACGAATCATGGATTTACGCATATGAGCCTGAATCGAAAAACCAATCTCGAGTTTGGGTTTACGAAGACGAACCGAAGCCGACAAAAGTTGTTCGTTCTCGCAGCACGATCAAAAAAATGGTAGCCACGCTTGTCTCCAAATCGGGTCACGTGGCGACTATCGCTCTTGAAGATCGAAGAACTGTCAATGCCGATTGGTATATAGGCGTTTGTTTACCGATTGTTTTTGCTGAACTGCGAAAAACTAACCCTAACCGCCGTATTATACTACACCATGATAATGCCAGCCCTCACACCGCTCAGAAAACAGACGACTATCTGAAGGGCGAAAACGTCGAATTACTGGACCATCCTCCGTACAGCCCCGACCTAAGTCCCAACGATTTTTTTACTTTCCCGAAAATAAAGAATCGGTTGCGTGGTCAGCGTTTTCAGACCGCGGAAGAAGCAGTCGACGCTTATAAAATGGCCATTTTGTCAACCCCCACTTCAGACTTCAATAACTGTTTTAAAAACTGGTTTCAGAGAATGAAAAAGTGTATTAAACACAAAGGAGAATAACAGTACTTTTATTAAAAACAATAAAAGTACTTTTATTTCATTAAAATGCGTATTTTTTCCGATTCCCGAAACTTTCAGGGCAACCTACGTATGTCAGTGCGAGCGCGATAGAATGAATTTCCAACTCATAGTACGGCTACTGCTCTTGTAACGGCTACTGTAGGTAGCCCTTTTTTTTTTTTGACGGAGTGGAAGAATGCATTTACGCATGATCTCCCCCCGGCGGCCGGGGGAAGGCCATATGTGGGACTTGCCTGTCTTAGGCCTCCTCTCATACCGAGAGGGGGGAAGAGTGCGGTACCAATACCATGAGATACCGGTACGTTATTTCTTTCTATCCATCTCGCTCGTACTTGTATATTGGCGCGAGCGAGCCGGATAGAAAGTAAACGCGCGTTAATTACGCTGCCGCATCTCATGGTACGGCTGGGTCACAATTACTTTCGTTGTCTTAATTTGTGTCCCTAAAAAACGTGACGCAGTGGTGATTTTTGTATGAGATGATGTTTTGTTTTCAATTTCTGTTGATTGGATTAAAATGTAGCGTGAAAAAGAAATACAAGTGCACCGGATTTTTTTTCAAAACTGAGTCGATATCGCAACTAAAAGCGTGACAAAGTGGTACTGTACTCTAAAACTTTAAATAGTAACTTTAAGATGTTAACTCAAAATACTGGTTAACTAAACTATTTGTTTACCAATGCCATAGTAACGGGATGGCGTCATTAAACATTGAGCCATCTTACGTAAGAATTCATGGTTTGTGTAGGTATGTGGTGTAGGAACGGTTTTTTGCTGCAAGTGTATGGATTCTAATTATAGGAAACTGTACATACGTTATTTACAGTTAATATGAGTGGAGCTATCCTGTCAAATGAATTTTGAACACACTCTCTAACAAGATACCTAAATGAATATAAATAGATGTCAGTGCACATGGAAAGGTACCTTGTCACGACTCTGAAAATAGACCTTATGTGTTCTTTAGTAAAGTCCATTTTAAACACCGTGACACCTTGTCACCTTTCCATGTGCACTGACACTTAAATTTAAGTTTAATCTTTTTAACTTCCTTGTCTAGCACAAAATGAAGTTAAAAAAATTAAACTTGCTATCTCATCTCAATCGGTGCATAAAAATAATCTCTTTTAATTATCTTATTAAGTAATTATTGTACGTCATAAAGTTATATGTATAATAAAATCGTAAGCTATATTAGCTATACAATGAATTCCGAAGTCGGTACCCGGTACTTTCGGTACTTTCCAACTCATGGTACCATGATTTGCAAAGTAAAGTACCTGTAAGTTAGGTTTTCTCGATCATCATCATCATCATATCAGCCGAAAGACGTCCACTGCTGAACATAGGCCTCCCTAAAGATTGCCACAATTACCGGTCCTGCGCCACCCACATCCAGCGGACTCCTGCGACCTTCACCAGGGCATCAGTCCACCTTGTGGGGGGCCTACCCACGCTACGCCTTCCGGTACGTGGCCGCCACTCAAGAACTTTCCCGTCCCAACGGCCATCGGTTCTACGCGCAATGTGCCCCGCCCACTGCCACTTTAGTTTAACGATTCGGAGAGCTATTTCGGTTACTTTGGTTCTGCTGCGGATGGTCTCATTTTTAATCCGATCACACAGAGAGACTCCTATCATAGCCCTCTCCATTGCCCTTTGGGTGACTTTGAGCCTTCTTAAGAGGCCCATTGTAAGCGGCCACGTTTCAGTACCGTATGTCATCACTGGCAACACACACTGATTAAAGACTTACGTCTTCAAACGAACGTTTTCTCGATACGTAATTCATTCTATCGCGCTCCCACTGGCATATTTATTTAAACCTTTGGGAAACAAACAGGCATTATCAATACACATAGGTTAAACAAATTACAAATACATAAGCCACATAGCTTCCACTAATGAATATCGAGTACCTATCGAGTAAAACCTAACGTTACAGATACTTGCAAAGTTATGGTACGGCTACTGGTAACTTTGCGCCGATTGTACATTAAGTATCAAAGTAAATTAGGTACTTGAACGATATTATCAAATTATTCCTCATTATAAACAATCAAAGTTGTATTTTGTAGTTTTGATGCTCACATTTTGAGCCCTTTATTTGTAGCTTTTTTCTTCGCGTATTGATCAACATTATCTACGAGGATGGTGTAACTTTGCCCGTATAAATATTCGTGTTACATTTCTACTTTTAATTACAAAATTGCATTTCTTATGAAGTTATTGTAAAAACTAAAATCAAATTATTTATTAACTAAACATTACTACTTCAGACGTTGGTGATCTTGGTCGTTTTATCTTTGGTATATGACATCCAATATTTATAATCTGCCTTTCTTATGTTTCAGTTTGACGAATTCGCCCGCTCGCTACAGGTCGACCCCCACTCTCCCCTCTTCAGGCTAGTCACTGACGGACAACCCCCACTTAGGTTTGTATAGATACCTGATTATTACCTACTTGTAATTGATGAATATTACTTATACTTACCTACATGACGTGTTAAATGTTTTCCTGTAGGTACTACTGGAGCTAAATATTCGGTGGCTTTCCCTTCGAATATTGGTCCCGTAGTAAAAGTTTATCAATATGACCTATGGACGAAACTCCTAAAATATGGGTGGCAAATTGAACTCTAGAGTGTAACTTTGCCCATAAATATTATCGTGTTAAATTTTCTACTATTGTTTTGTTTCATCGATATATCATAACTAACGATAATTTTAAAAATCACTGCACAGTTTCCAATAAATGAAGGCGGATAAAATAAGAAATATCTATTAATTGCTTGAAGTCTAATAAGATATCGCTTCTTGTTATTGCTTCTTAGGCCGGGTTCATACATTTGTGGCCACCCTCCCTTAATTAGTAAACAAGGAATCACTGAGGTTATAAAGGGTGTTTGGGATAACTATGTAGGAATTTCTGAAGGTGGTAAAAGAGACTAATTGGAAGAGTTTGAACCCTATTTACCTTAGTCCAATATGTGACAGTTTTTTTAAATCACGTTTTTCAAAATGTTTAGTTTTATACCAAAAATTTACTTAAAAAGTTAAATTTAAAACAAAATATGCAATAAATAGCATTGATTTTTTTATAATTAACATAACAATTAGTTGAGTAATAAAAATAAAAAAATTGAACTCCCACTTGCCACACACAACATTTTTTTAAATAATTTTTCTAGTTCATCATTACTGATTTCTAACAGTAAATTAAACTTTATCGGCCTGTGAAAAAAAAAGTAGTCGGGATATGAGTCTTCCTATTCGTGTAAAAACATGCTTGATTTTCTAGGTTTTGATTACAAAAAAAAGTATAACAAAATAGCAATTAGTTTAAAAGTTATCGTCGATCAATTGTTGAACGCCGTCACCAAACAAAACAAGTTTCTTGTAGTGTAGGCAAGTGTGAGTTCATTTTTTTTTATAAAAAAAACTGTGACGTATTGGACTGAGGTAAATAGGGTTCAAACTCTTCCAATTAGTCTCCTTTACCACCTGCAGAAATTCCTACATCGTTATCCCAAACACCCTGTATATTATCGAAATCGTGAAAATTCAGAATCTTTCTGGTACAAGTACAATCAGATACTTTCTTTTAGTAAATAAAGCATGGCTACCGTTTTATAAACACGTTATTCTGTGGGTTAACTACGGATCATTCCCTTGCATTAATATCGTTAACGTTCTTATTTTAATTTGTATTGCATCCTTTTCCGCTCGATCTATATCTTTGTGTATTTTGGATTGTTAAAAGCTTTGCTACAATAGAACGCTACTATTTTACTAGTAAGTCAATTTGTTTATTCAATGCTATTGTCATTAAATATGATATTGTCATCCGAACAACGTCATTAAAATGTGAATGGTGGAATATCAGATGGAAATTATCTATCTCTAGATTACAGATTGCTGGATGCAAAACATCCGGTGTAGATTTATATTAGTGCCAATAGTGCCCATTCTCAATATTCCCATGCATGTATGAAATAAAAAAACTACAATTGTATTGTATCAGTAGTATAATACAGTGTCGTTATAGTAATGAATTGTCGTTATTTTATTACGTTTTAGGAACTTAATATATATATTGTGCTTTAACAGCTTGTTATTATTGTTAAAAATTATATAACATTGCCCACATACTCGCAGGTTAAGTCTGCAGATTAGGTAATGGAATGAGTACCATGTTGAATGAAAATACATATTTTCATTCAGCATAGCTGATATTTTATTACGTTTTACGATCTTAGTACACTTTATATGTATTGTACTTTATCAGCATATATTATTTAAAAGTGTATAATTTTGCTCACATAGGTACATGGAGATTCATTCTGCTGGTTAGGTAATGAAATATCTCTAAATATAGTCTAGTATTGTGATGCAAGGTTGACATCCTTGCTTGACTAACGTTACTTCACAGCCTTGTTTTTTTAACAGGATGGGATCGAAAGCTTTTCTGTATGCCGTTGTCATGTCATCACGTGTAAAAACCCCGTAAAAAATTGTGTACAAATCTCGACCCGATAAAATGTAGTAACTTAAAATATATAACGATTCGAACGACACGTCATTTTAGAGTACAATGGAACCTTGCACCTGAAACTAATGTCATTCAAGCATTAAAATGGAAACGCTCCGTTTCCTGCGTCAGAGGTCACGGGTAACCTGGAGCATTTAAATAATCAAACCTATTGAGTCACTGTGGGAATTTGGTTTTATCGTTTAAATTAGGTTTTTGTTAATGTTTTGCTTTTTATTTACGTATTGCATTATGTTTTAATATAATCACAAGCACACATGCCTGATAACAATCATATGTAAATAGTATGCTACATCAAATGTTAGAAAGGCACCTTTGGCTTACTCTAGGGGCAAGAAATACGTGCTTGCAACCTATCCGAATCCTGTTCGGGATTCCGGTATATTTAGCCAGAGAGATGGTGCTGCTATCTATATAAGTTCTATTTAACAAATCAAATTATTGTACAGTCGCCTACATAAATATTGCCATTTCTATTAAAATTTTAACCTACTTCCCCTAATGATATGATCGGAAGTGGACGCGTATTTAATTGTTTATAGATGTGTTCGACGGAAATAGTTTGATTTATTTTTTATGTACTCACAATATGTGGACAGGGACACCACCATAGACAGGGATAGGAATTTCGGACGCTTTTGTACCTATTTTGGGGGAGCTTTTGACATCAAGCGTTAAACATACATGCCTACCGTTCGACATCAAAGTCCTCGCCTCAAAATACTCCAAATCCCATCCGAATTTTTTATCCCTATCTGGGTAAATATCTGAACGTTTGAACCGCCTAATTTTGGTGGCATCATTTTTGCCGGAGTTTCTAAACGTCTCAATGTTATACTTCGTCATTTGTATGAGGTACCGTGCATCCTTCAAATGATAAAGTAGCACATTGTAACGAATAGAAACTTCGGCAAAAATGATGCCACCAAAATTAGGTTATTGAAACGCTCAGATATTCACTCAACTATAAATTATTCGCAGCTTTACTTATGAAACTCGGACTGTTTCAGACAATGCCTCCACCCAGAAGCGTGCAGCAAGGAGCTAACTTTGCCCGCGTACTACGCGCGTTTTCACGACCTGCGCAAAGAGTTCTCGCGCGCGTACGCGCTTCGCGCCGTGCCCCCGCCCGAACCGACGGCGCTGCAGGACATGCTTACTTGTATCCTTTGTAACGCTATTATCAGCCGAATGACGTCAATTGATGGACATTATGGTGATAGAGCCTGGATTAGCACAGAAAACTGTAGAAGACCCCTTTAAAGCTTAGGTGATTGAAAATGGGAGCTAGGAAGATTAACTTTTTATGCGAAAAAAATTATTACTAATAAGTACTCAATTGTTCTTTGTTGAATAGTTTTAAAAAATTCGACGACAAACAGAACTAAATGCAGGAGTCCATGGAGCCTAGGGGCTGTGGTTTTATTGTGATTGTTATTAGGGGGGTTAATGACTAACACCTTTATTCATAAACGTCTGTTAACAAGCCGCTAAGTATAGTTTGTCCTTCTCACTCTTAAAGACATATTGATAAGGCCGAAAGGAACAAAACAATACTTAGTGACTTGCTAAGTTAGCAGACGTTTATGAATAAGGGGAATAATCGCCAAGCTTGGCAGGCGCGGTAGCGACCGCAGTTGAATACACCGCATTACAGGGATGCTGCTGCATATCCACCGGTGGTTATATACGCCATCATAAAATGAATATAATTAAACCAGCCTGGCCGACCAGCTAGTCAGTAGTAAAAGGCGGCAAATGGGTGCCTTTTCCTACTGACAAGCTGGTTGGCCAGACTATAAATATCATGGGACATTCTTACACAAATCTACTCAGCCCCACTATAAGCTCAATTAAGTTCTGGGTTGTAGATACTTACACAAGTAGTATATATTTCGAGAGTTAAGTTCATGAATATGTTTTGTGATAAAAGTACAGGCGGAGTTACTCATCTACTAGTTATTACTATTTCTGGATAGAGTGGCAAAGTTGTAGGCATTGGACACAGCGATGGGCAAAGTTGAGACATTGAGGTATTTCCTTGACTACGTGGAAAATCCAAATATGCAATGATGACTTTCGATATTTTTCTGCCACCAGGCGGCGCTACATAGGCGTGAGTTCCAAACAGCTGTCAGATTCATAATTCGCGTATTTGTTTTGACGGTTCGTTGGGCCTTACGCCTCAGTGCTGCCAACTCACCATCCCATAGTGGCAGAAAAAGTATCAAAAACCCTTAAAACTGGACTAGGTGACGTATTTAAATTAAATGGTGTTCTAAAAATCAAACTAGGGTAGACTTTTGCTCAGCAGTAGCAGTGGGAACCAAAATGGCTACAAAAAAGTAATCAAGCTCTTTGATTTCTTGTTTGTAGATGTATTCCTTACATCACCCTATCAGATTTAGGTATACCCCCGTATACGGGAGATAATTTCTACGCGGCTGAGGTCAAAGACATGGCCAGTATCATTAGGAGAATAATTTCAGACGGTAAGCTTTTCATTTATAATTGCTACTTAATTATTGCTACTGAATGTATGCATAATCTCAAGATTTTCTCGAGGTAAAACAACAAAACATAAATTAATATGAATCCCATTGTCTTAGTCCATGAGAATCAGAACGGCGGGTGTCCCTCGCAAATATATAAAATGAATTTAGCAAAAAAAAATACTATTTAATCGCCTGCAAAAAGGCTACAGGCAATGCGCGCTCACAAAGTAAGTATAAAATAGTTATTTATTATACAAGGGGGCAAAGTTGTTGTTTAGCTGTCGTGCCAATATAGAGACCTGAGGTAGCGAAAGATTCCAAAATTGAACCACGAGCATTGCGAAGGTCTCATGGCACGAGAGTTGAACAAACTTTGCCGCCAAGTGTAATACAACTTTTTTTCCCTCACTATCGCCAGGAAATACGATTACAAATCTCATCCAAATGTAAATTAACTTAAAGAAACCGTTTAAAACTCAATTTCGAAACGTATAGTAGAGTAGAGTTACTCCTGATAGGTACTTAAATATAGCCAATGACCGATGAGAGAATTGACCAGTTAAACATGCCAGCTCCGATTGCGCATGTTTACTACGGTCATACAGATCCACTTATACTAGGCAGTAGTGGGCCATAGGAATTGGAGCATGGTTAAATTACTTTATTCACATGTTTGTAAAACCCGTTTTTACCCGCTCGTATTAAAGGATAAACGAGCGCTTTACGAGCTTGTGAGGGAAAAAACAAAGTTTAGGTATGCGTCTTACTCACAGATTACAAATCAGATTGCTGAAGTTTATTATACAAATTGGGTGCATATGCTGCATATGCATACTACGTTAGGCAATAGTCTTTTAGGTCATAGTGAACTTAGGGTACACCCGCCGTTCTGACTGTCTGGACGGCTGGTGTACCTTTAAATTGCAATAACTTTATTCGTTCGTAGAGGTAATTTTTTTTTCAAAGTACAGTTTCAAAGGTAGTAAATAGTACCATTTTAGTATTTTTTTTTTGGTATATTTATTTTATATGTATATCCACTCATTTGCTTTCAAATTTTGAGCTTTATTCTATTATAGTGTGGATAATGCCCCCTTCGCAATGCACTACATAATATATCTCGTAATGCCAACCAAATGAAAAACATACTAGAAAGTGTCTAAAAGAGACTAAAAATATATGAACTCAATATAAAAAAAATATAGTGACACATGGTTTATAGATTTACTTAAAAACGTGTTGTTTACGTTTCAGGTTTCCGGTTAGAGCTGCCGGAGACGGTCGACTTAGTATTAGAAACTGGAATATGGTAAGTTACTAAGTAATAATCTAATAATTATTTGTCAGTCTCCGTAGCCTAGTTGGTACCCAGCCTACGAAGCTGGAGGATCCAGGTTCGAATCCAGGCCAAAGCATTATTTGCGTATTTTTTAAGATTTCGATTTGTATATGATGTCACAAGATGTTTATTTAATGAGACATATTTTTGTTGCAAGCTAACAAACGAGTAGGTAAGTACCGCCATATGGTTCGATTGCAAAAATATAGTCCTACATACATACATACATTGTTAAGAGCTAAAATAAAAACAAAAATCACGGTTGTTTCCATTAGTCATAGAAACTATTATGAGTAAAACTTCGTAACACAAAAATGTTACATAAAATTTTGTTTTTATTTAAGCCCTTTACTAGGTTGTTATTAGGTTTTAGAATTATAACTAACGTGAGACTCAAACATATTCAAATATTTATCACACGGGTTACTCACGTAATTTAAGTCGATAATTTTCGGCTTTGGTCGCGAATACTCCATGATGAGGATCCTCTAAATGGATCGAAACATGTCGAGCAATTATCGACTTAAATTACGTGAGTAACCCGTGTGATAAATATTTGAATTTGTTATTAGGTACAACCTAAATATTAAATTATGTTTACATTGTTTGCAACTTCTAATTGACAGCGACTTTAAGGTCTTAGCTTCAAGCGTTGACTATGCGCCTACTGTATATCTCTTAGCAATAATTTACTCTCACGACATTTACAGGCATTTCGAAGTTGAATGCGTAACGATTACTTTCATTTATCATATTATCATACCTAATGTTATAATGTATTAATCGGTTCAATCATTGATTAGATTAACTGACATATCTGGCAAATACTTTAAAGCTTAATCCGTACTGCATGGATTGGTGTTTGGTGATAATGATAAGTGTACCCATTGCACCGTTGATATGATAGTATTAAACTTTCAACGTCATTTTTGTACGGATTTCAAAAGTCATCGCAATATTTTAGAGTACAGCAGGCCTACTTACTGTTTTTTTTTATGTACAATAGCGTGTGGAATATTAACGGAAAGGCCTTTTAAAAAGGTGTTTAGATTTCTACAAATTATTTTTCTTGAAGTGAACCGTTTTCGAGATATCAACTCTCAAAACCGTCAAAACAAAAGTGTCCTTCTTCTAAATATACAGAGATATCCTCTAAATACACTCCTCTAAATTACTACGGGATATTCATTCTAAAAAAAACATGGTGGTGAGTGGTGATACTTCTTAATAAACTCTTTCAACGATCTTTGGTTTGATTAAAGTATCTCTTATAGTTTTTGAGATAACGAAACCCTTACGCACTTGATCGGTTTTTCCGTTGTTATATAAATAATAGGTACCTAACCTAGTTAAAGTTTTTTATACGGGACTCTCAGTGCATGACTGAAATTTTGCCTAGACTGTTTTTAATTTTTAGTACAGATGGTGCCTTTTTTAGGCTCTAGTGTGAGAAGTGTGTAATTTTACGTCAGGTCCAAAACTTCGGAGGGCCACCTGCACTAAAAAACGCCGTACGAGACACGTGCAAAAACGAAATTCGTAACTCGTGTTGATTTAAAACACTCCCTATCGGTCGTGTTTTACCGCCCCTCCTTTTTAAAACCGCCCCTCGTTTCGAATTTCGTGTTTTTCGCACTTGTGTCGTATGTACTATATTATGAGGTGACATTTCCTCAGGATCCACACGAGAATTATTTTAAGCTAAACTATTGATCGTTTCTAGTGCATATAAATCATATAATGAGTCACGTTCTTAGTTACTTACATTTTAGTGGAATTTATGACAAAATGGTTATGATTATGAGTTTATGAGTAACTCGCTGTTTAATGTACTCTCAGAGTGTGTAAGTTAATAGGTAGATTTAAAATAAAATTAAGGTAAAACGTTTTATAGGAAAATGTAGGTCATTAAGACATTACAAATCAAATCAAATAATTTATTGCACACATATTACATTTTACATGTATATGGACCCTGCAAGGGCACAGCAATCTTATATAATTATAGGTAATTAATAGACATTGTTTGACAATGCAAAAAATAAATTAATAATGTAAATGGCTAATTAAGTCTACAGTTAAGTATCACCAAAAAACTCTTGCAGTGTGTAGAAAGATCTGTCCATTAGATATTTACTAAGTGCTTTCTTAAACGATACTGGGTTTTGTGAATTTTTGATGGATTGTGGGATCTTACGTTACTACGATGGACTTAAGTTGCGTGCAGAGGCCCGTTTCTCAAAAGCTTGTAACTTGTAATATAAGTGGAAGTCTCTTTTTAACATCAATAGTAAGATAAGGACTTCTGCTTGTATTACAAGTTACAAGCTTTCGAGAAATAGGCCCCAGCGCATGGTTCGGCTACTGGAGTTTTGTTACACAGAGAACAATCAGTCATAGTTAGTAAGTAGTGTTACCTATACTAACTATACCTACTTTCCTACATGTGTAGTATGATGTAATGTAACAAATTG
Organism: Thaumatotibia leucotreta; assembly: GCA_025490895.1. Classification (NCBI taxonomy): domain Eukaryota; kingdom Metazoa; phylum Arthropoda; class Insecta; order Lepidoptera; family Tortricidae; genus Thaumatotibia; species Thaumatotibia leucotreta. Next base: position 17,632 of record JALPQI010025797.1, read on the forward strand.
TCTACTCATATGTTTGTCAAGTCTATTTGCAGTCGTAAATTTTGCAGTCTTTAGTGCTTTTCGAATATGTAGTTAGAACGTTGAAATTGTAGAAACCGTTGTAAGTATAGTTTCCTTTCGTGCGGAACTCGAAGTGCTTATACTGAAATATGCACTACAGTCATATTATTCGCAAATGCAAGCTAGAATATCTTGCAAGTCTTGCAACTTTTACTGTTGTCGAGAACGTCCTTCTTTTTTGTACTTATGAGAAATGGGAAAGAAATATATCTTACATTCCCATACAGACTGGAGAACTATCTCAAAAAGGTAGCACACTAAACGCCAGCCTTCGGCACTGGTCTCATCGCGAGCTACTAAACTCTACTACGCTACTAAAGATACGAACTCCCGTGTAAATAAAAGAGACACGGCGATACTCGCCCGGCGGTGATAGCTGATAGCTGGGCTAGTATCACCGTGTTTCTTAGTAGCACGCGGTGAGACCAGTGCCTTCAGCTAAAGTTTTTAAGCCGAATTCCTAATTATACATACAAGGGTCTTATTATATTGGTTGTCATCGGTCTATTGGCAGTGGGAATATAATCAAGACGTTAAAAGATCACTATCTAATAGACACCGCATCGTTTACCTAGACTGGCGCATAATTATTTACACACAGAGCCCTAACGGCTAACAGATGTTTAGCTACTCGTATACGGTAGTTGAACCTCTTGCTCATAGCTTGAGAGGGTTCTGGTGAGGGTTCTAGATTGTAGCTCTAGTTAAACGTCAGTCCTTATCTGCCCAAATTGTGTTTCTAAACACAAACGCTTCCAAATTTATTTACATAGTAAATATCCCTGCTTTAACCGTTGTTTTCATATAGTCTATTTTTAAATCTTCATCCGTCTTTTTAACTTTTTTGTAGTAAAAATAAGTATGACTAAGTTTTTAGTCCACCAAACTGTGGAGCCCGCCCGATAGAAAGCGGTCAGCGTAGCCTATAGACGCCTGCAACTACAGGAGTGTTACATGCGCGTTCCGACCCATGAATAACTTGTACACAAGGAGTGTACAGTTTTGAAGAACTCCATACTGGTAGTCCATGTAATAATCGACCTAATATCTATGTTTTTTTTATTATTTACGTAATGACTATTTACGTTTATGAAACTGCTCGGTATTACAAAGCCACAAGGGCCAATGTATTAATTTTAGTTTTAATTTATGTAGGTACTACATATAATATTGTACAGATTTGTAAATAAACATAAAAAAAAGTTTATGTAATACCATATTATAGCCAACCCAAATCACTGCAAAGTGGCTCACTTGCTCAGTCTATTATCCAAGCTCTACGTCTCACAAAGTCACACGTCTCCACTCCGTCCCGACCCGCCGTCGCGTGCGCACGTCTGTGTCTGATAACGTGTTTGTGTGCTTTCGGGACCGATAAGGAGGTGAGTACCGATAGCTTCTTGATTACATGGAATAATCCCTCGATTCGTGCCGCAACTGCCGTCTTAGCATAGTGATATGTTTCATATGAAATGTCATGCCTGAATTGCTCTAATCTTTAGGCTGCTGTTGGATGTAGCGATATTATGGCATATGCCAGAAGCTGGTAGTTGTTCGATAAAACTTTTAAGTTTAAAGTGATTCGAAGGACGATAAAGTCAAACGTCATATTCCGAGTTACAACATATTTAGTGTTAGTGATAAAATACTGCAAAATAGCTGTTTCTGCAACAGTAACTACCGAAAAACTGCAACACGACTGTTTTGCAGGAAGTCTGGCATCTGAAGTCTAAGCTAAGTCTAGCCAATACTGTTGTAACTAGGCCTTCTTAAACTCAAAGCATCTCCTACTAAAGTTAGACGTGCGTAGTGATTCCATTTTGCGGATAGAAATGATATTAAAAAAATATTAAAGATAAAGATAAAGATATTTTATTTGCTAAGGACACACAGATATACAAGTACAGATAGTAGGTACAACACGGTTTCGGAAGCAGGTATCCTGTCGTCATCCGACATGCAAATTATGTTTAGAAATACAAACTACCTATATTTATCATTAAAATTAATACATTTACTTTAAATTGGTAATTATTTGATATTACTATTATCATTAATCATTAAGGATTTCAATTCATTAATAAAATTATACATTTTGTTTCCTTTCTGGTATGCAGAAATTTGACAAGAAACTATCCAATTTATATAAACAATAGCCCAAAATTATTTTTAAAATTATTAAAATTCAAATTACACATTTATTATTACATATTTATTACATTTTTATTAATAGTAAG
>JALPQI010025798.1:0-17144 GCA_025490895.1 Thaumatotibia leucotreta
TGGATGGCTGCTGGCGAGCACGTTCGCCAGCAGCCATCCATTTTTTTCATCCAACCCAAAGAAGGCAAAGATTGTTTTATCGGCTGGGAATTAAGGTAATAGCGACAGTTTTCTGGGATGGCGAGGGAATCATCATGATTGCTTATTTAGAAAAGGGGAAAACCATCACGAGCCGTTATTACGCAGATCATTATACGGGTAAGGCCGCGGATTTTGACGAATTCGGAGCTTAAAATTTGTCTTGCTCATAAAACAAAACTGACAACATCTAGAGAACTCCGATCAATTTTAAAATATTCCCCTATGCTCAGTTACACGTAATTAAATAAAATAGCTAATTTAGCTCTTTATTTAAAATTAATAAATAAATATTTCTGCCAAAAACGTAACATAAGTCGAGTAATTTTTTCGACTACGAGTACTTAAAACCTTTTTTTCACTTCTCATGCTCTTAAAATGTTATTTTAGTCTCTGCATATCGGGACTAAAACTCTTTATTAATCTCTAGGGACTAAAGTAAAATTTTTTTAATTGACGTTGGAAACCCGTAAACAGCCACACTCACGGTGTTCAAGAATAAAGGATAGTCGCCATTTTCAGTGCTTGTGTATGGACCACTTTTGTGCATGCCGTGGATACAACCTCTAAACTTTTTTTTAAATGACTTTGGAAACCCCTAAACAGCCATTTCTAGTGTTTATGATTTTTGAACGAACGGTTATTGACATTGAAAATAACCTCAAAATGTCAATCGTGAAAAAATATTAAGGAGAATCGATTTATTTTCTTGATATACATGTATATTTTTGAATACTTGTTTCATATATGATTAAGATTGAATCCAATTTATTACTTATTTTTTAATAACCAATTAGCTTCAAAATAGTTATGTAGTTAGCTCCAATTCGTTGGCTAAATATGCAAGTATTTAAAGCGTCATATTTCGAAAAAGGAATACAGATAAAAACATAAACGCGGAACGAATTTGATTGCTTATTTTTTGTGTTTTTGTCCATAAGTAATATTGTTCAAATCGTAGTTATATAATTTACGATGTCACGTCATGCGATGAAGAAGTATTAACGCCTTACTCCAGAATGAAGAAGAATGCAAAAGAGGTGGTGCAAAATCTTTTGCCGCCGAAATCTAGTGTAATATATTCAAAAGCGTATCAAACTTTTATGGATTGGAAAACTGGAAAGCAAATTAGGTAGGTACCAACATCATTTATGGAAGGCGTATTTCTGACATATTTTGATGAAAAATCTAAGAAGCTTAATACCATACTGCAACTAAACCATATAACTTGAAAAAGTTTTCGAATTTATCGTAAAGTGGCCATGTTCCGAAGAAATCGGAAGTTTTGACATTGCAGAACATATATTTTTTTTGTTTCTTATTTGTTCTTTCTGTTAATTAATACTGAGATTATGTAGAACGTAGTTTTTTTCCTCGCATTCTAAGTGAAAAGTAGAGTGTTTAATTCGGGACTAAACAGCCATAATGACACTCGAACTACATCCACCCTCGCTACGCTCGGGTGGATAAATATCTCGTGTCATAATGGCCTGTTTTAGTCCCTCGTTGAACAATCTACTATTTTTCATATTATTAGACTTGTCAGCATTAAATGTTTGATTTTAAACCAAATTAGAATGATAAACGATTGCTTCGTTCATTAAGGACTTATGATATGTGAACAATTTTACTGTTTTCTTTCCCTTTACTTTTTGGGTCACCAATTCCAAACTTACGTTACGATACTTTCGTAACGCTTTTTTAAGGTCATATTTAAGCCAATGTTGGTAGAAATTTGTTTATCGACACTAGGAACTCTTATTCTAGTAGGGCAACACCCATAGGCACACTCACTCCCATTAATTCGTTAACAAATGGTTGTCACAGTGCACGCGGCGAAAGTTTTAGCAAAAAACGTCTAAAGTGGTAGTGTGATTTTTACGGAAAGTAGTGATTATTATTAAACGGCTGTTTTTTCATACGAAAGGGTTTAGTTTCAAACGTCAGTAGCATGTATTATTATGTTCAGATTGCAATTATTTACCAAGATAATCAACCTTTTTTTAAATATACGTTACACTTATGTTACGAATACGTTACATTTTTACAAAACGTAACGTATTTTTTATGTTACGTAACGAAAATATGTGGTAAAGGGAAGTGCACACAGAAATTTACTGATTTCAATGAGTTTTATTTGATTTTGAATGACAGCATACTGTAACAAGTGTTTGCGAAACAAATCAAATTATTTTGTTATTTAGGTATTTTGATTTGCGTTTTTTTAAGTAATTAGCTTTTTCCAGTGGGTAATTTTACCCCCTAGGGCTAATGAAATACAGTATAATTTATTAACGCGTTTAATAGTGTTAATTAATAACAGATCAATTTCCATTTAAGCATTTATGGTGATTTATTTAGTTTATTTAGTTCCAAAGATTATGGCATTAAAACATTTATAAATACTGTTAATTTAAGTAATTACTAAGTATGAGAAATTACATTATATGGGTTGATTATTATATCTGATTAAAACAACTATTTAGTGATAAAAATATGTTTTTTTTTTACGACCTTTATTTAATCAGAGTTCATACCAGTATGAGCTGAGCTTTATAGTAACTTTCGTTGCGTTTTATGGTAACGTAACGTATTTTTTTTATGTTATGTCTGTGTCACATTCGTCAAAATCCGCGGCCTTACCCATATACCGTTTTAAAGCCGAATTGTTGGAAAATGATCTCCGACAAAAGTCCTCTTTCATCAAAACAACGCCCCAGTGCTCACCTCAACTATTGCAATGGCCAAAAACCATGAATTAGGCTTCGAACTGATTCCTCGTGCTTTTGATTCACCGGACTTAGCTCCGTGTGATTATTAAGTAATTACCTATTCCCAAATTTGAAAAGATGACTGCAGGTGTGAACGGCTATTTTGCAAACCTCGACAAATCTTATTTTTTTAAGGGGATAAAAAAATTGGAAATTCTATAGAATAAGTGTTTGGAATTTTATTGAATAAGTGGAGACTATGTTGAGAAATAAATGTAGGTATGCATGTAGTAATTTGTTTAAAAAAACTGTTTTTTTTTTTTACTTTTTCAAAAACTTATCAAAGTGCCCTCGTATAATACACCGTGCGCTCTTATAACCGGAAAGACTTTAACCACGCATTTTTGATGTAAAAACAAACAAAAAACATTATACGAGTTTTGTCATTTTCGCCGAATAGAAACTTAAGACTGTTCAATCGTCTTATTTTGTTACCTTTCTTTTACATAACGATCAATACTTCTGTCTATAATTTTACATAATTAACAAAGTCTACAAAACTTAATTCCAAATGAAAAATCAATAATTAATTTGATTGTGCATCAATAAAAATGTTGGTAAAAAAAATAGGAAAAACGGTAACTCACGCATTTTTAACGCTAATAATTGTGTGCAAACTTTTTGACATCTGCTCAGATTATCAGCCATCTCCATATAAACGCATGACAAAACAGCATCTCCATATAAACTCATGACAAAAATTTTTAAGTGAACCGCCCTACAGCAGTCATTTTATTTTCAACAATAAAACGAAAGCATCCAACATTACGTAAACACAAGCTCGGCTATTTTAAATGTCGTCTGATTCATATGGAAAAACGTCAGAGAAGCGTAATGCTACGAAATTCATAACTACACATGTGTTTGGGTATTTTTAACTCAGACGAAATGATGGACGGTCAGTAAAGATAGCTGTGACGTCGACCGATTCAGAATATGGAAGATGTATCTATGTACAATCACAATCAGATATATCGATGCGGCCACTGTGCTCAAATGTATCTGAACATGCAGTATAACGCCATGACAATATTATAGAGGCTTACTCTGACATTTGATGACCTGGCCTGTTACCGCGAAAATCGAAATTCGTAAATGTCGAGGATTTTTCTGTCACTCCAACGAAGGCGTTATTAGAGTGAGAGAGACAAATCCTCGAAATTTGCGGATTTCGAAGTTCGCTGTAGGGCCGCTGGACGCTTAGACGCGACTATACAGGGTGCTCGCGAGCATTCCAAAAGATTTTAATGCTGAATTCCTGACCATATTTAGTCTTTAATGTTATTTAAAATTTCCTGGATTCGGATTGGTTTCAGAGATAATCAACCTTTTTTCGAAATAAGTCTTTCGACGTAACTCGTCATAAAACTTCTTTTTCATTGCTCATGCTCGGAAAGTGGGTTGTTATTTATCTATGATACGGGTGGAAAACGCCGAAAACGATGCATCGCGGACCTTGGGTTGCAAAAAGTGATGTTCCTATTAGTGCTAGCCTTGTAAAATTGTAAGCACCAAGCCGAACAAAGTGCCAATAATACTCTTATTTAGAAACTAATTCGAAGATATTAGTTCTTGGTTTCTTGTTTTTGTTTTTTTGTAGCGATAATCGTAAGTTAAATATGTTAATTCATTAAATTATTTTAATTTTTCGGTAAAAATGTAAGTGTTTTGGTTTTATATAGCGGTGACCAAGAGGAACAAACCTATCAAGTTTTTTTTTTTAATTTTAATACGCGTAGGTAAGCGACGGAATAATGTTATACTCGTACTGCCATAATATGAATTTATACTTAAAAATAAATTCTTACTACCTAGTAACTATTACATTCAATTAATACTTTTATGTTTTTTTCTTTCTTCTCATTCGTAATGAAAAGTAGAGTGTTTAACTCGGGTGAAAGGCACCCATTTTCGACTCGCACTATTGGCGCTCTCACTTCGTTCGAGCGCCAAACTACCTCGTCGGAGATGGGTGCCTTTCCACCCTTGGTTAACAATCTACCTACTAATTGATTACAATGCTACCACAATGTGTTTTAATATTACCACACCTTTTGCCTGGCAATCATAAAATAAGATTTCATAGACTAATGCTACGAAATAACCTGTCCCTAAAAAAATAATTAAAATAAATAATTTTAGCAAATGGTTGTTATGATAAAAAGCACTGGAAATGCTAAAAAGTATTTGAAAATCTAAAAAAAAGAGAAAAAAAAATAGTTTTTGGTGGTATTTGACATTAGGTCTCATAATAATTTATGTTTATTTTGATGTCTAGAATGCATAGTTAAAATCTTTCGGAATGCTCGCCAGCTCCCTGTAGATACTGCCAATGCTTCATGCGGAAGTAATTCTGATTTTATTCCCAACATAAAATATAAAGTACTATTTAGAAATCGTAGCCATAATACGGGTATAACTATTACCATACATCACGGGCAGATTTGTGAGGTCGACCGATTCAGAAAATGGAAGATAAGTAGGTAGTACGTTCAAAGCTTAATAGTGCGTGAGTAGTGACCCTGATTCTATTTCCGATATAAAATTCGATCAATAATACTAATCTTTTGCAAAAAACAGATAGTCTAACGAAATCAATGAACGTAAGTACCTATTAAAACGCCTGGAAGAGCTTCTGGGTCGCGTTTTATAAAGTTACAATTTACAATTTCGCTCTTTCTAGCCAATATGTGCGTGCGTTAGAGAGGCAAACAGCGGGTTACCTATCATAAAGTCGAAAATTGTAATGTCGAATATTAGTATCCCGAAAACGTTTCCCATTTTATTAATTGGCCTAAATTTTGTTTGCCCGAAAGTACGTTTCCCTGTTTATTATTTACCCCCTTTCTCAATTAGCAGCAATTTTATTTCGCTTATGATTCGAATCAACACGCGTAAAAATTCCGAAGTATCATTTGCCAACTACTTTTTTTGGCATAAAGTATTTTGACCGAAGTATTATTTCCCCCCCTATCAAACAATCGAATTCATTATTTCGAATAAACACTTGTTAAAATCCCGAAGTATTATTTGCCAACTACTTTTTGTGGCGTCAAGTATTACTGTACCGTGTTACTGAACTGAGTACTTTCTGGGTTGCTGAAAAAAAAATTACCTTGAAGACTAAGGCGGGAGCAAAGCTAGCAAAGCTCCCGCCTTAGCCTTCTAACCTAACCTATCCGACTCGGATCTGCCCCGGGAGGTTTTGTTCGCTCGCTTCGCTCACTCACTGCGGAAATCACGTTGCGTAGAAGTTCTAACCTACATTCTTCACTTTACTTACTGTACCTTGATACTGAACTGAGTACTTTCTGGGTTGCTGAAAAAAAAATAACCTAAGAGCAAAGCTCCCGCCTTAGTCTTCTAACCTAACCTATCCGACTCGGATCTGCCCCGGGAGGGGGTCTATATCGGGTGGCATAATGTTTTTATTCCGAAAAATTTGTCGCATAATAACTTTACGCCGAAAAATTAATGGCATAAACATTGCTGCGCATATTTTTGTTATGCCGAAATTGTTAATCCTAACTTGGTAAACTTGGTTGTTCCTAAATATTGTTTGTCCTAATGATTTTCGTGTCTTGTGTATATGTATCGAAAAATTATTGTGCATAATGGTGATGTTCCTACTATTTAATGTACAGGGTCGGATTCCCGATTTTGTCGTTTTAGACCTATTTTCGAACAAAGAATTTGTTAAGTAAATATTACTCTACAAACATATTTCTTACATGAACTTATTCAGAAAGAACCCATGCAGAGGCTCCAATTGATATTATATTTTATATTTACATGGATTTCCTAGAAATCGGCTCTAAATGTACCGAAAAATCAAAAAATTGCATATTTTTCGAACACGAAGCAATGCATATTTTTCTTTAACAGGCATAAAATATTCATGTTAATTTAAAAGCCAGATAACTGAATTAGTGCATCAGGGCATATTCATATTTTTCCTCATAAAGACAACGAAGAAATTTAATCCTTAATTTAAAATTGCGTATATTCTCCATACAAATGGCGACACGAGTCAAAATTCTCCTTTGACTCAGATGGCGCGAGCGCCTCCTCGAGGTCGGACGCACGCCAAATCGCTCCCGCTGACAGCTCTTTTTGACATTCAAAATGACATAAAATCATATACATATACGTCAAGGGATGCCAGTACTCAAAGTATCTTTAAATAAGTAGGGAAAATCAGAACGAAGAAATTCTTTCGAACCCCATCATTTATTTAAGTTTCTTGTTATTTTTATGACGGAACACAAGAAAACTATAACAACTGATTCTAAATAAAACTCAATACTACCGAACCCGTATAAGTTACATTCGCAAAAACGATTAAAAATGAAAAAAGTTTACGGATACGATTTGCTGTAATGGAGTTTATTTTCTATACTCTGGCAACAAAATACGTCATTTGAAAACACATGTGACGGCTAGAAGTCAAAACGATAGGATGTCAATTTAGTTATAATAATAATAAGAAAGATAGAATATGTTTGTTATATAATTATATTAGTAGGTATACATATTCAAAGTGATACGAGTCTTTAATTAATGGTTGATTAGTGGAATAAAATCTGTGCTCATCGCCACCGCAATTTCTGCGGCCGCGATTTCTTGGTAAGAAAGTATATACCGCATCTTCTCAGTACATTCAGTATGGAAAGTAAATTATTTTTGAAATAAAAATATGAAAACTGATAAACTCGCGTATATTAACTAATTTTAATATCTTTCCGACGTTTCGAACACTTTACAGGGTTCGTGGTCTGCGGATGACTGTTTTCATAGTTTTATTTCATGTGTAATCCTCGCGGTAACCGAAGAAAATATTATGCGTCTTATTTTTTATTTATTCAAATAAGTTATAGTATAACAGTAAAAACCATATCCTCGCGAACTACAAAGTACATAAACTTTAAGCTCAGCTTTAGATTGTGATGTCTGACCGGCAGTCGTATCATGGAAACTGCGGCTACGGCACACAAAATAAGCCGAACTGCACATAAATAAGTTCGGAAACGTAACTTATTAGTTTTTGGTTTGAAACTACAATGATTTATTTATATATTATAGTTATATTCTCTTTCCAGAAATGGCACGTACGCTTTACTGATAAATACTTAAATACTGAAGGATTCGCTGAGTGGCACAGGACTCTATCAATACGGACACAAAAGGTACCTACCTACTTGTTTCAATTCGTAAATTTCAATACATTCCTAGTTATTTATTCGTATTTTCTTTATTCTTGTTATTATACGATTTGAATATTAGATAATATCAATAATATGCATGAATTTATGGCCCCAGCTGGATATAAATTTTTCACTTTTGTATATATATCTGCTAGCCAAAACTGTCACTACTCTTAGCAACCTCGTATGTCAGTATTGAATCAGAACTGAGATACGAGCTTTATTTCGATGACGTATTTGTTATTTTAGTTAGTTTTGTTTGTCAACTGGAGAATTATTTGTACCTATGGTATTAATATACGTATGTATCCGTGGAATGGAGTAAGCTTGTAGTGTTTATATTATTTTTGAGAAGTTTAGTAAAAACGCTTTATTTATATACGATATATAAAGCGAGTACCACTATTCAGTATTCACCTATTTGCGATTTTTTAAATCCAGCCGCCCGATAGGCACAATTACGACCGTGGTTGCTAAGCAACGAAAAAAAACAACGGATTTCATTGCGGTTTCAAAGAAACTATTACGTATTACTATATTTTTTCTTCTTGTTGATTATACTTGAAATATAATAAAATAAATCTTACAATAATGTGGTGAGTGTAAACACCGGTTCCGATCCCTCAGTTAATTTTTTATTCGTATGACATTTAGAGTTTTAATAATACAGTCGTTTATAGTATAGTGTACGAGTATGTACCATTTAGATTTTTATCCACTGAACTGAGACAATTTCTCTCATCTTCTGAGATGTTTCTTTTGGTAGATAAACGTTTGACATATTACTGGTTGTTTCAGAGTCTATAAGCAGGACGCAAAGAGTGAGTAAGTAATCTTTACATTTTTTATAGTATAAGTAAGAAGTATTTACTGATATATAGTTTGTGTACACAAATATCGTGTGGTGACGGCAGTAAGAATACATTTGTCACCACCCCAATTCTTCCCGCGGGTGTCACAAGAGTCGAAAAAGGGATTGAAGTGGCGATTTACATTTACCTCCTAATGCATCCACACGCATAAGTAATAGGAGTGGCCTTTGTCTAGTTTCAATTCATAATTATGGTTCCGTACCACAATGAAAAAACGGAAACTCTTACAATTACTTTCTTGTTCGTCTGTCTGTCAAAAGGTGATGATGTAATCCATGGAATTTCTCATATTATAAGCACACATGAAACCGTTTTGAGATTTATCAACCAATCATCCATTTTTCTTCAAAAAGTGATACTTCCTTACTTAGGGAAGTGGAATTGCCGATGAAGGCTAGAACGGAACTTCGGAACACTTTGGTGTTTTGTATGTATGTATCTGGTTATGCATTTTAAACAAAGAAGATGGTCGTGTAAGTTATTGTCAATTACCAGTTCTGATGGGGTGTTTCCTTAGGAACCTTAGGATTCTGTATTATCATTTAAACATCAAGCATTTTCATTTATGCGTTTTAATGTAAGTAGGTGGAACTGCTGATAAAGACCAGAACGGAACTCCTTAACGACACGTGTTTCACTTTTGGCAGATATTTCTGATTGATTGTGTATGTTATGGAGCAAGTTCTGGACAAAGAACAGTTTAGATGGTAGGTTCCTTAACCCTTAAGGAATTAAGGGAACTGATAAATGTAGAGTATTTATGTAAGCTACTCTTTAAAAGAGGTTTCATACTAATGTACCTTTTTAGGGTTCCGTAGTACACTAGGAACCCTTATAGTTTTGCTCTGTCCGTCTGTCTGTCCGCAGCATAGCACAGTGGCCGTTAGTACTAGATATCTGCAATTTGGTACAGATATACATAATAATATTAATTATGCCGACAAAGTGGTAAAATAAAAAATAGAAAAAAAAAATTTCGGGTGCCTAACCTGGTGCCTTCCCGCTACCGACCGAGTCTACCAACCATTACGATGAAATTTCTGTATGGGACCAACATCGAAAACGTACATGGAAAATTGACTTTTTAAAGATATTTCTATTTTGGTACTATACTGAAAGTTCATCGTAATGGTTGATAGACTCGGTCGGTAGCGGGAAGGAACGTCGTCCCTTTCCATTAATATTCCCTGTATAATTAATTGTATACAAAATGAGAAACCATTTTATAAAATTTAAACCCTAAAGTGGTTAAAAGGTAGTTGAAAGTTTGTATGGAAATAGTGTGATTTGAAAGATAGCGACTTGATACGTCGTATTCCAACTGCTGATAAAAAAATAAGACAAATCGATTTCAGCGTTTTTTTTAAATATTTATTCCTTAACACTTTTGACGCCGGTGGCAGTGCTCACCGTCAAACAAGTGTACAAAAAAAATGTCTTTAAACCGAAACTTTGTCTGAAGAGTATATTTTTAAGATAAGATTAAGGGGTGCCTGACGTGTCGCATAACGTCGATTGTCCTAAATTTTTTTGGCTGAGAATGTTTAGCATAGTGTTAACTGGCATGCTACTCGTTTAGCCTACTTTATTTTGCGCATACACATTTAAAACACCTACATTATATTTATCCTAATATTGATTACTCGATCGTCGAATTACCTAAAGCTTAATAATCACAATGTTCATTGTTTCCTACTGCTCAAACTGTAAATTTTCTTTGCATCTACAATTGTTATGTCCGAAATTTCATTGAAAAAAGTATATTAACAATATGGTGAATGGTTTAAAATAATGTTCAAGTTCAATAAGGCAGGGTAAAACCGACTTGGAATGGTTAGGTTTCTAGGAAAGGCGGAGAGAAAGGCGTAGTCTATAAAATACTTAAGTATTTTTAATCAATTATTTACAAACCCGAATTATTTGGAAACCCGAAAAAGGGGCGATAGGGGAGCGAAGCGCCCCACAAGAGGGGCTCGGGGGCGAAGCCCCCCTGTATTAGAAAATAATGAATCTGTACCTCCCCTACTCTAACCTGGATAGGTTCGTTAGGTACTTTTTATCCCTTAGATCAGAAATAGAAGTCCCGCGCAGCGGGGCTTCGTCGACCGGTTCCTAGGTATGATGACTAAAATTCTTTGGACAACAGGGTTGGGTGGTTTAAGGGAGGGTTAAGTTTAAGGAAAATATTTTTTTAAAGGTCGTTTGTTAAAAGTAGTTAGTTTTAGTACATTAAATAGTAGGACCATCACAATTATGCACAATTATTATTCGATACATACACATTAGACACGAAAATCATTAGGACAAACGATATTTAGGAACAACCAAGTTAGGATCAACAATTTCGGCAAAACACGACAAAATACCTATGTGCTACAATTTTGGCCATTCATTTTTCGGCGTAAAGTTGGTATGCGACAAATTTTTCGACATAAAAAAATTATGCAACCCGATATAGACCTAAAATTAATTCCAACCTTTTTAGGGTTACGTGGTAAACGAGGAACCCTTATAGTTTCGCCATGTCCGTCTGTCCGTCTCTCCGTCTGTCTGTCCGCAGCATAGGTCATAGGCCGTTAGTATAAGAAATTTGCAATTTGGTACACGTATACCTCCATATCAGTCACACCGAAAAAGAGGTAGAATAAAATATATTAAAAAATATTCGAGCACCTCCCCTATAAGTCGGGATTTTTTTTTATTTTACTGTAATCTTATAGTATGGGGTATTGTTGAATAGGTCTATAAAAAAATCGGGTAAAAAAATAGAGTTTTTTTGTAAGTTAACGTTTTCGGAATTAACCGCTAGGTTTTCTTGCCCCAGGGTCCGCTGAATGCGGGTGACGCAGGATCGGTCATTGTGGCAATCTTTGGGAGAGGCCTATGTTCAGCAGTGGACGTCTTTTGGCTGATATGATGATGATGATGGATGATGATGATGATGATGGATTATGATGATGACATTACGATACAAGTGTGAAAAAAGTAAAGGTTGGCGATAAAATAAAACACGACTGAAAGGAGTGTTTTCAATCGACACGAGATTTTAGGGTTCCGTAGTAAACTAGGAACCCTTATAGTTTCGCTACGTCCGTCTGTCTGTCTGTCTGTCTATCTGTCTGTCTGTCCGCAGCATAACTGAGTGACCGTTAGAATTAGAAATTTGCAACTTGGTATAGTGTACCTACATATTAATCAGGCCGATAAATTGATAGAATAATATACAAGGTGATCCTATTAACTATGCGTATTGGACATTAGGAGGTAAATGCCCATAATAGCCACGCTGGGCAAAAGGGTTGGCGATCGCAGTAATTTGTCCACTGTGACGATGCTGTGCTGCTGCTGCTCATCATCAATCTTCTATAAAGAAATAGTTATTTGTTGTACAAGAGTGCAAAGTTGTATTTTACCCGCGAGCATGAAATTGAAACACGAGCAAGCGAAAGGATTCCATAGTTGAATCACGAGCGAAGCGAGTGGTTTTAAAACAGAAACTTGAGCGTAGCAAGTGTTTTAACTTACGAGAAGTAAAATACATTTGCACTCGTGTGTAACACAAAACTTTTCCCCTCACTATAGCGAGGAACAGGAGGAGGTTTCTGATATGAATGATTAAAATTGAGGATATACTTCATAGTAGCAGAAGTGCTGAGCCTTTCTTCCTCAGATTTTCTTTTTAATCTTTTAATTTCCAAGTTTTGCCCATTCAAAGTTAAGAGTGGGGTCAAATTCCTGCTTGTACAAAATCAGATCTAACTTTTTTTCTATACGAGGTAACGAAATAATTATTACTTTGTCATTATATTTTCTAAATGCAGTTAGAAATACGTGGTTAAATTTTTTGGGGTTCATTAACGGGCACGGTGTATACAGTCAATTGCAATCGCCTGGATTTAATTCAATATTTTCTCATTGAATTCATAGGCATTTAAAAGATTAAGGTCATAAAGACTGTCCACGTAAAAAAGTGGTCGACGTTATAATGACAAATAAAATGAAAAAAATAACAAAAACGAATTAATTATATATTTATATAATAGTATAATTCGTGTTCTTCAAAATATAATACAAGACTTGTGCAACACATTAAAACTAATAAAATGGCCTGACTTTTCTTCTTACTCCTTCCATCAATCTTTGTACATCGGTTTCGGTGACCGTTTTACTTGTTGTATTCCAATATTTTTTGAATTGTTGTACATCAGTAGCAATTTTCTTACTTTTTTTTAGCTTTCTTTTCATTATTGCCCAGAATTTCTCTACAGGCCGGAGTTCTGGGTAGTTCGGAGGATTTGCAGATTTCGGTACTAAAGAGATATTATTTTCCTCATACCATGTCAAAACCGATTTCGCGTAATGGGAAGTGGCTAAATCAGGCCAAAATATGACTGACTGGGCGTGGTTTCTTATGAACGGCAATAAACGTTTTTTTAAACACTCCTTCATGTAAATGACTTGGTTAACCGTGCCAGTTGTAACGAAAGATTTGCTTTTTTTACCACAAGTACATATGGCTTGCCACACTAAAATTTTTTTTGCAAACTTGTCTAGTTTTTTTGTTGTAAATTTATCATCAATACCTCCTCGTTTATTTGCAACGTAAAACTGTAACCCTGGCAACTGCTTGAAATCTGCCTTGACGTAGGTCTCATCGTCCATCAAAATGCAATCAAATTTTGTTAAATAATTTGTATACAATTTTCGGGCTCGAGTTTTACATACTTTTTGTTTAGTAGCATCGCGATTTGGAACGCTAGACGCCTTATATGAGTGTAAACCTGCTTTTTGTTTAATCTTCTGGACGTACGACTTCGATACCTTACATTTCCTGGCGACGTCTCGAATGGACAGTGTTGGGTTCTTCTTAAAGTGCTCGATGACTTTCCTTGCCTTACTTTTATCCATGGAACCGTGTTTTCTACCCGAATCTTTCTTCCTTTCGACCGTCAACGTCGAGCGATAATTAGCCAATACCTTTTGAACTGTAGATTTAGGAACGGATAATAATTTAGCTAGCTTAGCTTGCGACATATCAGGATTTTCATTGTAAGTGTACAAAATTCTTTTACGCTTGTCCAGTTGGCTAGAGGCCATTTTATAATAGTTATTATTTTTTAAATCTAAAGTAGTCCCAAAATAAACCTTATATATCCCGCCTTCTAACTGTCACAGTGACAGATTTCATTTTTCTTTTATTTATTTTTTTTAAGCATTTTATGTCGACCACTTTTATACGTGGACAGTCTTTAGTTATATTTTAATCTGCATAAATATAACAAGAGAAAAAATGCACTAGATGAGCATTTTAAAAATTCGTATTTCGAAAAATAGGCAAAATATTTTTTTTTTTCGAAATCTAATTAAAGAAGATGTCATCTTTAATTTATGATTAAAATAAAGAAAATATTTTATCTTCCACATTGATTTTTTTAGAGTCAAACATGAGCATTTTCGAAAGTCTCAATTTTCATTTATATTTTTCTATTACAAGTAGTTGCTCTAACACATTTATATTTATTTTACAAAATGAACACGGCAAGTACTTTATTTTTAGAATAAAATTATATTTGATATGCACCAGGGTTGGCTCAAGAACCAATTGAAAATATAATGACAAAGTAATAATTATTTCGTTACCTTTTATAGAAAAAAAGTTATGTCTGATTTTCCACAAATAGAAAATTGACCCGACTCTGAATTTTGCACGGGCAAAACTTGGAAACTAAAAGATAAAAAAGAAAACTGGTGGTGGTTCAACACTTCTGCCACCATGAAATATATCTCAATTTTTTTCATTCAAATCAGAAACCATGCAGCACACTCGATTTGTTGATTTCACCTGGAATGACCCTTTACCATTATTTCGTTAGGTCGGTTGGTCTTTCTTGAGTGAAATCTAATTTCTTATGATTTTTTTAACACTTTTTTTCCTAAGTTTTCAGCTTTGTTCAAGTGGGAAACAAAAGAAATAAACGACCACTGACGTCGTTTATACCAAGAAAGAAAATAAGGTACGTGAGTTACAACCCGCAAATGGTAGGTATACACGGTAGAATTTAATCGGTGAACAGGAACCCATTTTTCTAATTCAGTAATCGATGGCGGTCATGTTTATGTAGTACTTAAGTGGAACCAAATTTTTTTTTAGCATAACAAATTTTTATGTTGAAATTAAACTTTAATTAAAATGTATTGTCACCCTACTAATGGTTTAGTCTGAAAAGTCTAATACCTCTTTTCAAACTATCAGCCATGCATCGCTCTTATTTTACATAGGAATAAAGTCTATCGCAAAAATTAAAGCATGTGAGTGGTTATTGCTCATTTATGTTTTAAGTTTCTATGGCTGATAGTTTGAAAAGAGGTATTAAACTTTTCAGACTAAACCATTAGTAGGGTGACAATAAATTTTAATTTCAACATAAAAAAAAAATTATGCTAAAAAAAAACTTGATTCCACTTAAAGGTCTCTGCCCACTAGACCGTAGCATACCATGACCGTAGCATGAACGTATCAGACACGGAATGTGAGACGACACGGGCTACTATGCCCACTATAACGTGTGTGCATCGTTTCATATCCGTGCTAAGCCCGTTTAGTGACCGTTGCATCCGCGTCGCAACCACGTATCATCCGCGTTGCAACTACGTATCATCCCCGTAGTATGAGCGATTTATATCCGTCGTTATCGTTTGATTGTCTCAGTTTTATCAGTTTCAAATTGTTTTCGCGCCCTTTAGACTACTATCGCTCTGCTAGTATTTTCCTAGGAGTTTATTTCTACACCTATTTTTCTGAGCTGAGAGTCAAAAATTATTTATTGAGTAGGCTTAGCAACAAGCACTTTCGAATCGTCAGTTATGCTACTTATACATTTACGAGTTTATGACGGAATGTGTTTATTTATCATTAATATTATTATAGTATTAAATTACACTTATCAATGTCTAGGTAACCTAGATAAATTGGTAAATATATTGTCTATAGATTTGTATGTTCTTGTCATGATTGTCAATGTGACTCCGTCAAGTACTTACTGGTTTTATTTGATTATTTTTACATCTTCTAATAGTTTTAGAAACAATAATTAATTTTAAATAACAATGGAGCAACTGCTAAAGAGCATAGATTTTTCGAAAAAAAAGATATATCGATTTTGTGTACATATTATTGTAATAAAATCTAAAACCAATAAAATTTATTCTAGAAAGCCACATCAAAAGCATGGTTTTTACCATGTAAAAGAGAAACAAATTGTGCAATCTATCTGGATAAATTCGTTAAGTTATACGACTGTTTCAAAATTGATATTTTTTTTTATTATTTTGTTTGTAAGAAACGAAGTAGGTAATATTTTTCGATCTCGATGAAAATCTTCGGTTCGCGGGTTTACAATCAGTTAAGTTTTTTTTTTTTCAGAAAATAGCGATGCTGATTATATTGTTTGCGTTGTTTCGCCATAAGAGTGAAAAATTTGGAGAGTTTTGGATAAAAATTGTAAATCCAATACAAAAATGTAAATAGAACGCTTATGCTCACCGTTTCGCCGCCTGCGCACACCGTACCGGCAACGTTGCGTGCCATGCACGTAGCGTGTCGGGGCCGGCAAAATATTCTCGCCGACAATTCTTGCCGGTCCGTGCATGGCACGCGACGGTGTTGGCCGGCGACGGAACGTCCTAGTGGGCAGAGTCTCATACTTTTCCATACAAAGAATATTTTTTTGTCTGATACGTTCATGCTACGGTCATGGTATGCTACGGTCTAGTGGGCAGAGACCTTAAGTACTACATAAACGTGACCGCCATCGATTACTGAATTAGAAAAATGGGTTCCTGTTCACCGATTAAATTCCACCGTGTATAAACCCCTAATATTTTCATTTGCAAGTACAAGTATTTTTTTTTTATATATAGGTAATATATAGACAGGGTAAACATTATTTTTGGGTCAATGAGGGCAGCTACCAGATCCAGAGTAGCTATGCGAAAATGGTCTTATACGCCCTTCCTCGATTTTAAATTAGTGAAAATTGGCGTTTACTGATTTTGGGAAAATCATACGGGTTCCGAGAAAATTGTCCTTTTTAACAAACTTTTTTTGATGCCAATCGATCCTGTTTCTGTTGAGGATCAAAAGCTTGTATGACACCAAAAAAAATTTTTCGGCTAGAAAAGCCGCAAATCGAGATAATGAATGTAGCTAATGTTTCCAC
>JALPQI010025799.1:0-13573 GCA_025490895.1 Thaumatotibia leucotreta
GGTAATTTTATTTCACCCTTGTGCCACACGACACGTACGTTTACCAAAACGCTAAATTGATACCCGATTGACAAATATCGTCAACTTCCAACGAAAAATAAATATGATTCTGTAATATTATGGGTTCCTTGACTAATAAGTCTAGCTACTATGACGTGATTAATGGTCAAGCCCTAACCTTTTGAACGCCAAGACCCACTACACGAGCATTCCATAAAAACGTCACGTACGGGCACAGTCATTTCAATACTTTTGAGAAATAAAATGAGGTAACCGAGTATGGTCATAATAATATAATATAAAGGCTTTAAGGTTGACAGTGTTTCTTAGCAGCCAATATATTTTATTAGGGTAGCAACCATAGCGTCACGTACGGACAAAAAGTAGACGTTTTCATGGAATGCTCCTACAGTGGTGTTATGTTGTCATGCCTACCACGCCAGCAGCCACTAAAGTGGTCATCGAGTATGCTGTCTAAGTAACTGTCTTACTGACAGATAAGGTTTATTTTCGTTGTTCTTTAATAGATACTGGCGTGTATGTCACATTTTGATGCGAGAGGGAAAGGCGTTTAAAAGGTTAATGTAAAGGAAGCTTATGAATTGAGGCTTTATTTGGTATAGAATATTTGGAACATTGTAAATGTAATTTACTGGGTGTTACAAACAATCTTTGTTAGAGGTTGCATTATTATCAAGCTCCGTAATGCTCATGACAATGACATCAATTTGACATCCCGCTGCATAAATAATGATTTAAAATTTGTTATTGTCATTGAATCAAGTACTTATGTCATCAAATCAAAGAATCATCAGCATAAAAATTACAGGCCCTGATAAAATTTGAATAGATAGAGAATCAAAAGTAGTAACTTATTTGTCACGTCATTTTTATTTCCAAAATATATAATCTTAACAATGAGGTGATAACAAAATGTGAGGAACATTACAAATGACTTCAACCCTATGTCACAGCAACCATAACACCCCTCTAAAATAAACCAACAAACAAATAATTGAACACTACTTTCTAAATAAAGATATATCACAATTAATATATGATAATACATTGAGCATTTAGGTAAAAAATCGTATTACTAAATGGTAAACCAATATATTGTCATCTAGAACTATCTAACTTATATTACATTTCAATAAGTATATGATATTATGATATACATAAAGACTATATAATATTTTAACAAGAGCAGTGCATACATATTGAAATATTTTAATTTCCGTAAAATAGTTAAAGACATTTGTTTACATAAATGAAATTGAAATGCAATTTAAATCATTTTTGTTTGATAATAAATATTCTTCCCCGTATTTCCTGTCTTGAAAATGTGTAGTCGCAAAGAAGATAATTTAAAAATAATAAATTTATAGGCTATGTGAAAATTCATATACATCCAATAACTTTAATTAAAGCCTTTAATACAAGAATAAGTCTCTTAATTTAAAAAGAGGAGCCTAAACATCATTTTCGTGAAATGCACCCCTTATCATCAATTCATTTAATACAGACTTATCTTTAACCCTTTATTAGTGTTACAAAATGATACGAGTATTTACATGATTAACTTTGGTGTCATTGTATTTAGAATTTGGTGTGTAAGTACTACTTATTATATTACTATATGTAATTTACTAGGGGCCTGTTTCTCAAGAGCTTGTAATTTGTAATACAGTGGTTTTTTTTTCAACACCATTAATTAGATAGGGACTGCCACTCGTAATTTGTTACATGATTTTAAGAAATAGGCCCCAGTTGAACCCTGGCATATTTACGCATTATTATTATATAGTATATTGGAATCGTCACTACTTTTAAGTATTTTGTGCAACAAGTACCCATCTGAAATGGAACTACTTATACAATTTGGCGGCATATATACACAACAACAATACAGTTGATGAAGAAAAATATATATTTACATAGACGTCGAATGGCAACTCGTAAACAAAACTACATACTGTATAAATTAACCAGTTATGAGAACACTGTTTTAAATGACGACCAACGTACCAATCAAATAATACAATTCTACATTATGTATATTTTTTAGTCTTAGCTAGTCTATACTAACCATAAAGCATTCGTGCTTTTCAAACTTCCGATTTCAGTTATAGAATATTTCATTTCATAGACCATATTGCAATCATTTTAATATATTTAATCAATCCACCACCACGCGCTGTAACATTAAAAATAAAAAATAAAAATATAATAATAAACAATTTTTGATCAAAACTTTACTTACTCATTAAACGAAATATAATACGATATTTCGTTTAATGACTAGGCTTAGGACATTTCATAGCATATCGTAGTTCTAAAATCCTTGGAGCCGCTATGTGTACAATTTTCGAAGTCATGTTTGTGTAAAACAATTAAGTTATTTGTAGTTTATAATGCAATAATTAGGTTTAAGTCAACAACACATAGGTATTTATTAAACTACTTAATTAAACATAAATTTTACGTATTACAACGAAAACGAGTTAAAAAATGTATTTGTCTTATGTTGGGCAAGAATATATTATCACTATCAGGAATAACAGAGGGCGATTTTAGATTTTATTTATATTTTCATTTACACTTAAAAGTTTATTGCACAGCCTGTGGAACAAGAATAATACAACCAGTACTTTAACATAAAGCTCTAGTCAGTTTCACATTAAAATGGATACACGTCATGTGATTTTCGTAATATAGCATAAACTTTAGGATCGTGGAAAATGGCGAGATTACTTTGTGCCTTGAGCTACACCGACTAACCCGTTATTCATAAACATTAAACATCTAAACTAGCAAGCCGATATATATCGTTTGATCCTTTCGGTCCTATTGACATATGTAATGAATGTAAAGGTGCATTCAGACCAAACGAACATTCGCTATTCTAACCCCCCGCTCTACGAAACTCGATCGTTACACAAAACGTGATTGGTTAATTTCGTAGAGCGGGGGATAGAACAGCGAATGCTCGTTTGGTCTGAATGCACCTTAATGATAAGACCGAAAGGGACAAACAATATTTATGAGCTAGCTAAGTTAGTAGGAGACATTTATGACTAAGGGGGAAAGTCTCTATTATCATATTTATCATACCCAGAGCTCGACGTTTAATTATTGAATGTTGATGCATGCCACAACTTATTTCAGGTGCGTTTTGTTATAATGGTCAAGCGTTTACCGTTTATCATGCTACTCGTCATCATCGCACTGCCGGCAGCGCCGACGAACGATAAACACGGCACTATAATAAGCCTACTGGTCGATTCACAAGACTTGGCAGAAATGGAAGAAATGATATCAATGACATCTATGATTGTATATATGCGGACCTGGGACCCATTTCTCGAAAGCATGTAACTTGTAATAAAAGTGGAAGTCTCTTTTAACATCATTAA
Organism: Thaumatotibia leucotreta; assembly: GCA_025490895.1. Lineage (NCBI taxonomy): Eukaryota > Metazoa > Arthropoda > Insecta > Lepidoptera > Tortricidae > Thaumatotibia > Thaumatotibia leucotreta. The sequence continues at coordinate 3,417 of JALPQI010025799.1, forward strand.
TAAGATAAGGACTTCCGCTTGTATTACCAGTTAGGAGCATTCCATGAAAAATGTCGTAAGCGACACAGTCTTTTCAATACTTTTGAGAAATTAAATTAGTAAGCTGAGTTACGGCATAATAATAACATATCAAGGCTTTAAGATTGATAGTGTTTCCTAGCAGCTAGCATATCTTATTAGGGTAGCTACCATAGCGAGTCGTAAGCGACAAAAAGTAGATGTTTTCATGGAATGCTCCGTTACAAGCTTTCGAGAAATAGGCCCCAGCCATACCAACTTGTATACAGTCAGTACGACAACACACAGACACTTTCTGTGATCCATTTGTGTCAGCTCCTAGGAATCGACCTGAGGCCTATTTATCTAAAGCTTGTAACTTGTAACACAAGCGGAATTACATATTTAATGATGTTAATAAAACACTCCCGCTTGTATTAGATATTTACAAACTTATCAGAAAAGGCTCCCAGTACAAGCGCCGAAAGTTAAGTGACCATTATTAAGTGGAAATTAGTAAACGTTTACGAAATTAACGATGGTATTGAATATTGATAAATAAATAAAAAATCACAAAAGACTTGCTTAATATTAAAAGGAACTACAAGTACACATTTGTATTATTCTTATAACCTCAAAACACTTACACGCTACGTACAAAATGATAAATCAATGACACCTCACCGGAAAGCTTAGCCGCCTATACTATACTACACTTATAATAAAGATATAATACTAGTACAACAATGAGGTTTAAAATTTCCTAGCTAGCGCTCACAGTTCAGCTTGCAAGCTATATCTGGGTGCTTAGACAAGTTGCCAATCGCTAACGCTCAATCGTCAATCGCAAACGAAAGGCAGCTAACTGTCTTTGTCGCACCAATATGAAAGAGTGACAGAGAGGGAAAACTACGATACGCGTTTAGGCGGAGGTCGTCATATTCGTAGTAAGTCCCTTTTTTTGCGGAAACGCACAGGAGCGCCGTAAAATGCGAAAGTGACGTACTCCGAATGCGACAAACTCAGAAAGCGACGAACTCAGAAAGTGGCGATATAAGAATGTGACGTAATTAGAACGTGTCGCTCTCCGAAAGCGGCCTTCTCAGAACATGACATCCTCAGAAAGTGGCATCAACCGAACATGACCTAGTTATCTCCAAAGGGACATACTAAGAATATGACGACCTCCGCCTAAACTATGATACACAACTAAGCGTTAGCGATTGGCAACTTGGCTAAACATCCTGATAATATGAGAACGTAATATTTGTACTGGAAATATAGTACAGCGATTTCTGTGTATAGTTTATTGCTCAATTCGAAGGGTGTCCAAGTCATGCCACAGAATAAATAAGAGTCGAAGAGTCACTGTACTCGTAGGCTTAATCCAAAATAAAATTTTATTGATGCATTTTTAGCTATCATTCATTAATGTTTGTAACGTAAAAAGCACGTGCGTGTGTCATATACCTATAACAAACCGAGAGCTGCGTGTTAAAACCAGATAAGTCGTGATATTTCTTAATTGAAAAAAACCTGATGTAAGTAACATATAGTTCGTATTTCAAAAACCGGTTCGCTCAAGTTATCGGGCTTGACCACCCAACCCTCGAAACGATGGTCAATATGGGTAAGTGTAATATATCAGGGTAAATGTAACTTTCTCAGTCGGAACCACGGTGTTTTCACTTAGTTGAAGTAGTGAATTTGATGTACTCATGACGTCATCGGATATGCTTCCGGAAATCAACGTTAGAGGGCGTTGATATCAATTTCAAGATCTTGTGTTATCTGTACAGCCACTATTTTCTTTTCCGTTACGCGCAGTTAACAAAACGAAAGAAATGACAAAGTATTAGTTTTTTTTCATTACTTGGCTCTCAAAATATTTTTGTTTCATACATAAAGAAATGTAATATTAATTTAGCTATACTTGTATTTTTACTTTTGTCCAATTTGAATTCTTTAGCTACAAATATTTTAGATGCATTTAAAAAATATATTGAATGAACGGAATGTTTTTGCAAGGTCGGCCATAATTAAATTTTCGCTTTGGTTGTCTTGTCTTCATGCTTGAACTGGAAGTGCATCGAAACGATATTATTATTTTAGTGATTTCATACAACGACTGTGCTTGTTCTGGACTCCTATAATTGTGCTTTTCTATGTATGTACTGTACATGGATTTGATTTATGTAAAAATGGTGCGATGCGGTTAAATGTGTTGTTTGCCTAATTGTGGTAAAATGCGTGAGCATTTTAATGTTACTCAAAACGCATATATATGCAAATTGGAAGCCATTCGCAAAAACCGTTTCAAGATGGAAATGTACCACGAGCTCCGTTCGCCGACATTAGAAAACTGTGCAATGCGGCTACTGTTTTTTTAATTCAACTTCAATCAAACTGATAGCAAATAATATATGATACAGATGCTTAATAAGTTAGTACCTAAAAACTTTATGGATAAGGCTAGTGTAAAAATAAAACTTGAAAGTGACACATTTTTTTTGTTTTATTGTTTCTCGATCCTAGTTCGGGCGAACAGAACTAGGTCACATAATGTGTGAACTTCTTCAGCTGATTCCAAATGAGAAATGCGTGGCAAGTTCACACTTGATGTGATCTGGTTTTGTTTGTCCATTATTTCAAAGGTTACCAATCTACAAAGGCTTCAAGAAGGCGTGATAGGGGATACAGATTTTTCAATAATATTAGTCTTTTTCTTGGTTAAAGTGTTCCCACGTGTCAATTTTGAAGTTTTGTTAAAGTTTTGCACCCATAGTTCCGAGCCCTATTATAATTTTTCTGGAATTGCCTTTGAGATTATCACGATTTTGTCACACTTACTTTATTGAGCTCGACTTGCGAGGCACCCTCCGAATGAGCTAAACATTACCATCAGCCAATCTAATAAAGTCTGGGCAAGATATATATCACCTACTTATGGGCAAGCACGCGATGAGCAAAACTAACAAGCATATAAGCCACCGCTATTTGTACTTACCGTTCTTTCTAGAAGCCACCTTAAAACTGTTTTGTGGTGTGACGGAGCTACTACTGGAATCTGATACTGTTGATAGACTCTGTGAGGATTTGTGAGCCGTGTACCAACCGCACATTCGTTTGACTGCGTCTTCCCAGCGGGAGAATGTGATGTCGTAAGCCTTTTTGACTTGAGGACGGGGATTGAACACGCAGGCGACTTGCCGTAATGATTTCAGCTCCGCTTTGGATTTCCAAATACCTGCAATGATGGAAGATAGTGCTATTCGTAAAGTACATATATGTAGATTAAACATTCTATGTAATTAAACCTACAATATACAGGGTGGAAAGGGACGACGTTCCATCCCGCTACCGACCGAGTCTACCAACCATTACGATGAACTTTCAGTATGGGACCAACATCGAAAGCGTACATGGAAAATTTACTTTTCCATACTATTGAACTCTAACTAATCACTCACTTTGTATGAGGGGGTTTTTTTTTTAATATTTCGATGTTGGTCCCATACTGAAAGTTCATCGTAATGGTTGGTCGAATCGGTCGGTAGCGGGGTGGAACGTCGTCCCTTTCCACCCTGTATATTATGTAAATTTAATGTTGATGTGGCTTTTAAAAGTAATACAGGCATATAAATTAAACCGTATGAAGAAATTGCCAATATGAAGCTAAATCAACACTAGGAAAACTAGTGGAAGTAGATAATCGTTATTCATTTGGCAATGTTTCATAAGAACAACGCTAAAGATGCCGTTTTAAATTTTTATATTTTTGATCGGATCGTGTGGAAAACTGTGGATCGCACGTGATCGTTTTGTTTTTAATTTTTAGACATATTCATAAGACAGAAAGGGACAAACAATACTTAGAGACTTTGTAAGTTAGGAGACGTTTATGAATAAGGCGAATAGTTGGACGTATTTCTGCAAACAGGAACCAACCCACACGAATTTGTCATTTTAAAGATTGACTCGTTTGTTTTGATTTAAAGTGTTAATTAAAATGACAAATTCGTGTGGCATGGTTCCTGTTTGCAGAACTACGTCCAGTTAATAGGTAGGTGTTACCTAGTTGCAATCCGACGACGTGTGCGCAGCCTAGGGACGACATTTCCGTATGCACAGGCCGCTCCACTCGCAGCCCGGTCAGGTCTGACACTAGTTGCGCGATGAAATCGTTGTTTGATACTCCGCCGTCCACTCTGCAAATTTATTTATTTATGTTAGGAGAACCAACAGCTATTACTACAACAATGTTAACTTAATTAGGTTACAAAAAGTCAATTACAGGTTCCCACCAATAGTAGCATAATGGGAGTTATTAGGTGTATCACACTACCACATTATATAACACTAGGTAACTACTTATTCTAACTAGTTCTTAAAACAAAACCATTTTCTTTTTTTTTACATGATTAAATTATACACTCGTTTCTTTAAAAAAAATAAACTACAGTCTTCGAATGGGGCAAGCTCACTCAAAGCTGTTGTTAACCAAATTACGCCGCACAGATTGAATATTACTGTTAAAAATGTGTGTTACTCGTTAGTTCAAAGCTTTTGATTGTATGCAAATAACAGTTATAAGTAAATTCAAAAGTGGCTCGAATGGGTCGAGTAAGTGACAGAAAGTATAGGTAGTTCCAAGAAAGTTGAGGTCACGCACATAACGTGTCATGTAAACACAAAGGGAATTTGAAATTAGTGTTCTTTTTTCGTACTGACAGCAAATCTACTAGCATCTGTAAGATTGATGAAAAAAATTGATCAACAGATTTAATTTAATATTTTGACACAAGTCACAATTCATTAATTCACTAAATTGTTTGCAATTAGTACTTTATTTAGATGTGTGTGTTATCTTTCACCTTAACTCTGGACTCTGGTGAAACTACATATATTACAAATTACAAGTTTTTGAGAAATAGGCACCGATGGCGACTGTACACGTGAAATTTACCCTTTTTTTAACAATAACCTCCAGCCGGCAATCCAATTTGTCAGTGAATTTTGAAGAAATAAATAAATAAATATCTTGGGACATCTTACACAAATCGACCTGGTCCTACGGTAAGCCCAATTAAGGCTTGTGATGTAGGTACCAAGCGACGATATATATAATAGATAGATACATATAGAAATAAATACTTAAATACTAATAAACACCCATGACCAAGGAACAAATATTTGTGATAAATAAATACACAAATATTGCCCTCGCCGGGACTCGAACCCGGAACCTCCAGCTTCGTAGACAGGGTTAACACCAACTAGGCTACAGAGGCTGACAATAGGAATAGTGTAGGAAATATAATTTCTTTTGTTTGAGAAACCCTTTTAATAGGTCTCTGGGTGGTAGGAAGATAAATATAATTACCTGATAATATTGAATTCGTAGTTATTCTCCTCCCGCACACAGTAAAAGAGCTGCGCTATCCGAAACGCCAGGGACTCTAAGACTGCCCTAACTAAATGTGCTTTCGTAGTCGAAGGCTTCATGCCGACGAAGCCTGACGCTGCAGAGCCGTCGTTGTATGGTGCCTGAAAAAAGGGGATCTACATTAACCCTGGCTATCAAAAACAACAGATCATCAAACTATAGGTATATAATCAGTATACTCGTACCTAGATATTTTTCAAGCAGGAACGACTGACAAAACTAAACATCGACATAATTGTTAGCGATAAGTCTTGTAGTAGTCGATAATAAATAAATAATGCGCAGTAACTTAGAGATAATCTACAAGAATGCAAACCATATTCAAAACGATACATTATTTTTCTTATACCTTGTATTAAAAGAACCCACTAAAAGTACCCATTAAAAGAACAAAGACTAATAAGAAACACTCTAACGCTATAGGCAATAATTCATATGAAGTATTAGACATTTAAAAATAATACGTAGATGGGTCCTGTATTTCTTGGCTACCTGATTTACGAAGTTAGCATCTTTATGAGAATAGGCTGTACTCATCAATAACAGCCAATGTCGATGTTCGATTTAGTCAATCTCTCGATTCTGCTAGAAAAATAATATATCTAGGTATAATCATCACTACTTCAGTCCGCTTTAGGAGATAATGCTCATAATCGCAACGCTGGGCAAGCGGGTAGGCGATTTAGTGTTAGTGTGTCCACTATAATGAAGCTGCTGCCCGTCAATCTTCAATAAATGTGTGGTCACTGTGATCAGTGATACTTCAATCCCTTAGTCGACCCATGGGAAGAGTTGGGGTGATGAAAAATGTATTCGTACTGCCGTCACCATGCGGCGAACCTTGTTATGTAAATAGGTGTAACCCTTTCATCCTTACTTGTCTTTGGCACTGGTCCTACCGCGAGCGAATAAGGCCCTGGCCGGCGACCGACGCGTGTTCGCCGACGACGTTCAAATGTTTTGTTCGCGAATGTTTGAGGGTGGTTTCTCTGAAACGTCGCCGGCAGCGGGTAACCGACGACGTGTCAGAGAAACCACCCTCAAACATTCGCAAATGTTTGAGGGCGCAATTTCGGTGGCCGGTCGCCGGCCAGAAAAACCAGGCCCCTATACCACAAAACTTTACAAGCGTACAATTCTACAAAATTGTCAACTTTTTGTATGGGAATTTATACAATTTTGTAGAATTGTACGCTTATAAAGTTTTGTGGTATAGGCCACAGGGCCTAAGCGATGAGCCGATTCGCTATCGGCTACAGAAACGAATCAAAGATAAGCGCTGGTAAACAAAAGAGACACTTACATGTTTATAGTTACTCGCTTAGCAGTGAAGTAAGCAGCTCTTTTATTTACACGGGAGCGTCTATTTTTCTTTCAGCTTTATAGCAGTTTGCTTATCGCTTACTCGCTCGCAGTGGAACCAGAGCCTTATATAGTAAACAATTTTACCTCCAAATACTGCTCTAAAACTAGCATTTTTGGCAGTTATTATACTAAGATACCAGGGTCGCGTTTTATAAAGTTACCTACAATTTACAATTTCGCTGTTTGCCTCTCTAACGCACGCACATATCGGCTAGAAAGAGAGGCAAACAGCAAAATTGTAAATTGTAACTTTATAAAACGCGTCCCTGGGATAATATTTTATTCAAAAGACCATTTAAGTTTAAGTTTTTGATCAAGGAAATAACTGTTCACGACAGAAAGAGTGCATTTCTAGGTTTGAAAGTTGTTCACAAATAAGGATGAACCGGATTTAATATATAACCTTGAAACAATTCATCCTTTGAAAATGTGTTCATTCATACTTTGTTTCAGAAAGACCAGGGTTGCTTTTTGATAAGCCTAAAGCAGGCAAAAAGTCTCTTTCTGGACCTGTGTTCTTTAATTCACAATAAGAATAAATGTAAGTGTGCGCTATTAGGTCCTGATACTTAAAATATAACTTGAATCTAACATAAAATAATATTGAACCCTTAAGTCTAAGGAGAGACTTCGCCTCCTTATGTGTGTTCTATCGTCTGTACAATGGGTTGTGCTCTGAAGAACTGTTCGACATGATGCCAACGTCCACTTTTCATCATCGCACCGCTCGCCACCGACTGGGCGCTCATCCTCACACCTTGCAACCTAAATGGTCGCGCACCGTGCGGTTTCAGAGGAACTTCCTCCCGCGGACGGTCCGTCTGTGGAATGAGCTCCCTGCCGAGGTTTTCCCGTTGGACTACAGTATGGGGTTCTTCAAAAGAGGAGTGTACAAGTTCTTAATTGGGTCGGCAACGCGCATGTGACACCCCTGGGGTTGCAAGCGCCCATAGGCTACGGTGACTGCTTTCCATCAGGCGGGCCGTATGCTTGTTTGCCACCGACGCGGTATAAAAAAAAAAATAAAAAAAAAAAAGTAGTGCTAATTCTTACCCCTAATCCACTAAATGCAGGTATGAAGTAGACTCCATCGGAGTCCGAAACTGATTCAGCGATACTCGCAGAATCCTGCGGATTGTCAAAAAGACCTGGAAATAAAAATGGATTTTAAATTAATATTTTACAAAACAGATGTAAAAATCAACCTTAACATATACATATATGTATAGACGGTGGACTGTATACTCAGGGTTTCTACGACGCAAAATCAGAAAACAGCTTTATGTCGACGGCATAAAAGCGAAAAAGGCATAGATCAGCTCTTATCAGCTCAGCTTTAGATTTTTCGCTCTTATGCCGTCAGCATAAAGCTTTTACGGCCGAATTAAGCCGATTTTACGTCGATATGTTGGCAATATTTTTTACTTTTTCGAAAAAATAAATCCCACTGAGTTTCTTACTGGTTCTTCTGAGGTCAGTGGTGTAGGGTTAGTACCGGTAGTAGTTTTTTTTTATTGGCTATTGTGTCAGACGATAAAAAAAAGCTTATTAATAGGCTTACTTGAATAAAGAAGTATTTGTGTTTGATTTTTAATGAATTCTTAATAAGCAGAAACAAAGCGTTTATGATGATAGCTTTGGGGAGACCCTCACAGTCCTCACACTGTATAAGAAGTACAGTCAAGTGCAAAAATAAGTATCGAAAGAATCCGCTCATAAATATGTGACGACGTTCTTATTACATAGAATTAGAGTGCAATGGGACATATTTTAGAACATTTTTGTGTACACCTTATTTTGTCTTTGACTGTACATGTGTGATTTTGTATAGATAATTTAAGAATTAACTACCTACAACGATTTTCAACTTGTAAGTTTGTGGTAGGGCTACTCACACGATCTTATTTGTGAGGCCCTAACAGAGTTTTATACTCGTAAATAAAGGTAATCGTTGTACAATATAATATTACAAGTTATTGTACTGAGAGCAGTAATAAAAATAAACATGTTTTGCGCAGCAACAAGAAGCTAGTCACGCGTACCTACTCGCTTTCTGCACTTTGTTCGGCAAACAATGTTGTTGTCGATTGTTTTGACGCGGGTACTCGGGGACGCATTTATTTACAGTTCGTAACTGTTCTAGAAAGTTGACCGGCATGTGATAAAGTTTGCAACAAAGTGCAATTCAAACAGGATTCATAGTTTGAAAATTCTATTTTGTCATATTGCATGCACTAGTTAAAAATTTTAGTGTTTCACAAAACAGCGTAGAAAAGAAGGATATATTGATTTAAACTTTCACGATTATCACTCATATTTAAAAGACAAACGGGTCTTAATCGACCTGAGTCTGCCTGCGACCACAAGTGTAACGTCATGCCCGAAACGTCAGGATATAATTGAACGTAAGTTTACGCGATTAAGACCCGTTTGTCTTTAAAATATGAAATGAAGTATGTCTGCACATTTGAAGATGGAAGCTGTATCAAGTTGCAATCCTAATACATCTGTTCATCCCCGAATCTCAAGTCACAGTTACTTACTTGAATTCAGTGTTTATGCTAAAGGTCTATTAGTACCCTATTACTAACCTATGGAATGCAACCGCTGCCAGTTCTAAATTCAGAGCCTACTTGATGATGGAACTTGGAAGCTATCATGTCAGAAATAGTTAGAATATTGCGACTTTCTAGCATTCAGCGTTTCATCCCCTAAATAATTACTTACTTACCTAAGTTCTGAGCCCATTTGATGATAGAAGCCGTGTCATTATTGGATCCCTCGGCAGAGTACACGAGTTCGTCCCCTAGCCTCCAGCCCACGATTTGGTACAAGCCAGCCACGTTGGCATGAGGCACGCTGCCCGTATTGATGTTAAAGGTCTATTATGTCGCATCATTCAGGTACCAGCAGCTTAGTAACCTACCTTCTGAGCCTACTTGATGATAGAACCCATCTTAGAATAATGCAACCCTGCGCGGTACACAATACCAGTAGCGTCAATAACAGCGACTTACCTAAGTTCTGAGCCCATTTGATGATAGAAGCCGTGTCATTATTGGATCCCTCCGCAGAATACACCAGTTCGTCCCCTAATCGCCAGCCTACGATTGGGTACAAGCCAGCCACGTTGGCATGAGGCACGCTGCCCGTATTGATGTTAAAGGTCTATTATGTCGCATCATTCAGGTACCAGCAGCTTAGTAGACTTCTGAGACTACTTTATGAAAGAAGCCATGTTAGAATAATGCAACCCTGCGCGGTACACAACACTTCTAGTGTCAATAACAGCTACTTACCTAAGTTCTGAGCCCACTTGATGATAGAAGCCGTGTCATTATTGGATCCC
>JALPQI010025800.1:0-15482 GCA_025490895.1 Thaumatotibia leucotreta
GGTACAACAAAGTGGCTCCACTCCACCTGATCGTAAGTGAAAAGTAGAGCCCAAATCGCGGCGGCAACGAACAGGAGACAATCAGTAACCTGTTAGTTGCCACCGCCTTGCTGGCCCGCTAGATGCTTCTTCACGCTTCGTTTAAAGGGTCCCAACTTATAGGTATGCGGAAACACAAGTGCCGGTAAAGAATTCCACTTTTTTATAGTCCGGCATATGAAGGAATTACACGTCACGTCTTTGACACATATCTTAAAACACGTTCACAGGTTAACTGGAAGAAATCCCTTACAGGGATAAGTTCGCCTTTGTTCCTATCTAAATTGTGTCATGTGTATTTTTACCTGTGTTTTGTGTACAATAAAGAATTTACATACATACATATATTTTTACGTTGTAATACAAATAAACATCAATAATTTTAACTAAAAATACTATACTAACAAAAACAAAAATACATTTAATAACTGTATATTTATGTGAATGTTAACTCAAGGTTTTAAATTCATAATGAAACTAAGATTGTGTTCTGAAAGTGCGTGATTATGGAATAATGCAAGATTTTAGGTTTTGTTTAATTTTTTTTTACTGACAAATGATATATTATAAATAAGATATTTCCGCGCATGTTTGACGAAATATCTAGATATTTCGTCAAACATGCGCGGAAATATCTTCATTATTTATTCGAAATAATAAATACAAAATATTTCTGATTATCAATGTCATTATTCGGCCGGAATCAGAAAAGCTTGCTCGGTTTGGTAATTTTTATTTCCCTATTGAAATATTTCCAATTAAGCTTTGCTGTCAAATTTTGAAACATATTTTCCTTGGTTTATTATAAGGAAAATTGTAACAAAACAAGAACCACTTCCCGGTATATTTTAAAGTCGGTATCCGTAGGAAATTCGAAAGTTGATCGGTACCGTTAGTCTGTTTGTTTATTTTAAATATTTTTTATGTTAGGATAATATGTGCTAATAGGTAAATTGTAACAAAAAACAATAAAACCTGCATGGTCATTATATCTAATCAGTAGCGATTTAGGTCAGTTATACTGTGGGAAAAACCGGCCAAGAGCATGTCGGGCCATACTCAGTTTAGGGTTCCGTAGTTACTCAATAACGGAGGGGCCGATTATGTCCGAAATAGTTAGTTTTATTCTAAAGTATGTATTCTATAAGTCGATCGTCATGATATTTTTATATTTTTTGGACCCACGGATCAAAAGGAGGTGGGCACAATTTTGTTTCCGGCGCGATCAATATGTTCGTATATCTTTACCAAATTGCAAATATATATATAGTACTAACGGCCTACGATCTATGCTGCGGACAAACAGACGGACAGACGAACATGAAGGACATGACGAAACTATAAGGGAAAAACTAAAAAAATAGGGTCGAAGATTTTATTCGAGCTATAGAATATTAGCAGTAATTACTCAAGGGTGCAAATTAATACTTATCAGAGCTGACAGTTAAAAAATGACATCCGAAAGTCAGTCGTACTTACTGATTATACAAGTATGAATTGCTACGCGTGTGCAGTACACCACTTCCCGCTTAATGAAGGTTAATCCTTAAATTCTTAGCGTTCCGTAGCTAAAGGTGAAAAATATTTACTTATGTAATATAATTATATACCTATTTTAAACTGCTTTGTTTTCTAGTAGTAGGTATTTTAATTTCATAAATAATATAAAATATAATTGTCACATATTTTTATGAAATATGATATTGATGTATTATCTCATGGGACAATACAATTGTTACACGAAACTACCAAGACCCACCTTAATTTCAATTAACGCCAGTGTTTTGAGTTTACAGGGCATAACATATATACATTATTGGTATTTAAATATGACCCAAGGACCGAGTGAAGGTCGCTGGATGCGGGTGGCGCAGGACCGGTTATTTTGGCAATCTTTTGGGGAGGCCTATGTTCAGCAGTGGACATCTTTCGGCTGATAAGATGATGATTTTTATATTTTTTCGGTAGATAAATAAAATAATCACATAATAAATAGGTAAATAAAAAACCTTATAAATAACACTAAATTAAAACTAAATAAACCTAAAATACATCTAAAATGATGATGATGTAATATCGAATAATATCGATATTTAAATGCACAGCAAAGAACAATTATTAAAACACAAATCGTGATAATTTAAGCATCCAAAAAGTCATGTAATAATTTAAAGTTCATACGGAACCCACGGCTTTATGAGCCCCCATATTTTACCACCTTTAGGGTTCTCTAGACAAAAAGGATATTTTATTTTAATTAATATCTGTTATATGAAGCGCTACAAGAAAGACATTGTTTCTTCACACATTTTACGGACGCAATAAAATAGTCCTACATAAACAAAAAGAATCATGGCATACATACATAATAATATTTTATTTAGATGTACATAAGCGTGTGAGATATGAATGAAACGGTTTTTTAAATTGATGTAACGGTTTCCAGACAACATTTTACTTGTGAAACAAAAAGTGAACCGAAAGACGTAAGAAACGTGTCCTCCCCTATCTATTTTTTAAACTACTAGATATGAAATTAAAAATTAAAACCGGCCAAGAGCATGTCGGGCAATACTCCGTAGAGTGTTCCATAGTTACTCGAAAACGGCTGGGCCAATTATGTTCAAAATAGTTTTATTGTAAAGTATTCTATAAGCACACCATTCATGATTTTTTTTTTCATATTTTTTGTACCACACAATTTTTTTTAACCGACTTCAAAAAAAGGAGGAGGTTCTCAATTCGACTGAATTTTTTTTTTTTTTTGTTGTATGTATGTTACCTGATATCTCCGAGAATAGTGAACCGATTCTAAAATTTCTTTTTGTGATCGAACGTGTATTACCCCGAGATGGTCCCATTGGCACCAAGTTGGGGTCTGATGATGGGATCCTGGAGAAATCGAGGGATCTCTTCAAATGTTATAGGTACATGTATGGCGCTTTTGGTAATTTTCATTCATTTACAAGAATTTGCATTCAGAAAGTAGGATTTGAGGAAACCAATGATGGAAACAAATCGGGAATCTTGGAGAAACCGGTTGAAGACGGTTTTTTAAATTTTTAATTTGGTGATTATTATTCTGGATCGGTTATCTCCGAAAATATTGCCTTTAGAAAAAAACTTTCTTTTAAGACCCAAATTATTTTTAGGAGACCTATTCAATGATACCCACACTATAGGATTAGAGCAAATCAAAAAAAATCAGCCATTGGTTTGATCAAATTATCTCTTATAGACTTTGAGGTAGGTTGATTTGACTGTATTTTTATATGTTCTGCTACGGAACCCTTTGTGCATGAGTCCGATTCGCACTTGGCCGGTTTTTTAAACAATCCCTCGTGTAAAGGAAGGGTTAAAGGTCTAACTTTTGCTCGTAAAAAATGTGACGAAATTCCTGTCTCCGTTTTATCGTGTGTCATTGTTACCGTCACAATCCGACACAAAATGATGATAATCGATAAATGATAAAAGCGGGATCATGCTTTTAGAAACCTATATATTTTGTAATCATTCGTTAAATAAGTTTCTCATTGTTTCAAGTGAATTCAATTTTCACGGTAATAGACAAATTATTCAGGCTATCCAATTGAATATTGGCGTTATCGGTCGAAATGAAACCAAATGCGAAAGATAATCGAGAGATTCGGCCAAATATATAGGCACTCAAACTTATCTCTATGGTCGACTGGAAAAGCATTTTGCTCGCTGAATAGCATTTACCCGTATATCTATTTGAAAGATTTCAGGAATTCAGGATCATCTACAGGTTTAAAACGAAAAGTATGGACTATGGGCAGTTAGCAGTTTGAGTAGGTAATTGATATAGTTGTATTATAAAAAACAACTAAAAAAGCATTTCTTCGACGTCCTATAAAATAGTTCAACAGACTTTATGGGACGCCGAAGTAATACAGATAAGACAACTAAACGGAAAAATGTAGATATATATTTTGTATCAGTATTATTTGTGTATAATAGGTTGAGACTGAAGTGCCTTCACAGTCAAACTATAAAAAATAGTTTTGTGAAGCTATGTACAAAAACTATTTGTATATTTCTGTAATAAATAAATATAAATAAAAAATAAATAAATATGTATAATGATTTCACACATATTATTAGATTAGTGGGGTTAGAAGGCATATTAATGCATTAAGATGCGATCATTTCTTAATTGACACTTACAATAGTTTGACTTTCCTAGAGGTTAAAATATTTTCGTATCAACATGACAACTCTGGTCTAAAAATACCAATTCACTTCTCTCCCTATTCTCCAAATTTATGTATGACCCAAGCTCTCGCAATCCCTGCTCACCTCATTTTACGGTACAGTCAAGGATATTAATTCTTGAAGGCTACCATGACCTCTTAAATGCCATTCATCTTAGGTTTGGTTTGTCAGGTTTTGACAGTTATTTTATCGAACTGACACATCACGATTCAGCTTAGGTTCTAAACGATAAATACGACCATAGTCGATCGTGGCAACCCCCTTGTACCTTTTCGTTATCTCATGCATACAGATATGATGACAGAAAGAGACAATCAATGTGATAGCCGCTGTGAATATCAAATTAATGCCACATTATGTTGTACCTATTCTCCTATTCCATGCTTACTATGATAAAATCGGTTAACAAGTAAAACGTATTCAATAGAATAAGAGTAGCTCCGTATTATTTGACGTATCCAATACGAATATAGTACATAAGAAATGCACAGAATAGGATTCTGCTAGCAATCACGTGCTCCGTGTAAGTAGACACGTGCATTGGTGAAGCGGAAAAGTCGATAAGATTTATACTGGAATTGTATTCGCATTGCTTTTTGGACAAATGTTGAAAATAATAATTGTGTCTTTGCATAGCTTTCTCAATTCAAATTGCGAAGAATAAGTACTGAGATTGAAAGTTATTTAATAATTTAATATCAAAAGGTAGGAACTCTGCTTTAAGATATTTTTTATTTCTTTTACGCAAATTGTTTTCTTAGTAGGTAAGTATAATAGGTAGGGAATTTTATGCAGCATATATTATGTTTTAATTCATGTTTCTTGTGTGATGTGGGTACCTAGCAAAGATATATATACCTATAATAGTATTATATAGGTTCATAAATACATAAACAACCACGACGAAGGACCACATATTTGTGATAAGAAATGCACTAATGGTAATGCTCCTCGCCTGGATTTGAACCCGGAGCCTCTAGCTACTTAGGCAGGGTCATTATCAACTAAGCTAAGTAGATATGTGCATGTTCTATTTCAGAGAACATATGTGTTAGTTTTTAGTAAAACGTCCCGCTTTATCGCTTACCATAAAGACGAGATTTCCTTGTATCTTCATATGAATAGATCGACAAAGCGGCTTTATTGCAAACGACAAAGTAGGACGTTTTAATAAACTGACTCACATATACCTAATAATTAATAAAAACTCCTACTTAACGAAATTAAAGTATTCTATATTTATTTGTGTTATCTAAGTACGGTTAGCTGCAAAACTGCGTACCTACCTAATTTATAAATCAATGAGGGTTTTCTCAATAACGTATGCTTCTAATTGACGCCACTTAGCCGTAAGGTCCCGCTAAGAAACACAATTATCTAGCCTCAAAGAAAAACTAACTAGAAGGTATTTATATATAATTTTATTAACTCATACAAAATATTTAAACACGAAGCTAAGCGCTCTGAGAACTTAGACAAGTTTCTGGACCTGACGCCTCAGTGCTGCCGCCCTGGTGCACGTCATTTCAGAAAACCCTCATTCGTTCAAAAACTAGGGATGTACCTAAACCTAAGTACTATTGCATCCAACAATTACAGCTAGTTAATCTACTACAATAAATGTACCTTCTTGAATTAATATTGTTCTTAAAATAAACGTTAGATCTAACACAGGGCACATGTTCACTTGTCTCTTGTGAATATATGTCCAATGTTAAGGGTTCTAAACCCTCATTTTCTGATTGAGCCCTTAATCACATAAAGGATACTCCGTTGGACTAATTTGGTTAATCAAATGGAATCGGTACTGATAGGTTCACAGGCTGTCAATGGGCATTTTCACTTCTAGGGACACACTCAATTAGCTTAACTCTCCCAAAAAAGTTAACTTCGATGACAGTTTTGTAACGACAACTAAGCATTAAATACTTACGTAAATCCAGTTTATTCATTTTTATATTGCATAAACGCGTATTGTTTCTGGATTAAATGATAAAAAAATATTTGTGTTAATATTTAATGCTTAATTGTCGTTACAAAACTGACATCGAAGTTAACTTTTTTGTGAGAGTTAAGCTAATTGGGTGTCTCTAGAAGTGAAAATGCCTTAATAGTTAATAAGAGATACATTTGCAGAATTACTAATCTATATTAGCAATTTTGCATTCTTGTCAAAAAATTTGTGAATCTTTAAACCACTTAAATGTTGACAAGAATAGGACTATTTTTAAAACATTACATATAGAGAAAACGTAAACAATGCCTGACCCGAATCACACATCGATATTTCCTCGTCCTCCATACCAATTAGGTATTCAACCGAGTAACTGATAAACGCCAGTGGCAATGAGACGCTGAATTAACATTTCCAACGTGATGGTCCTCAGGGCCGGATCTTCGTGACGCCATCTGTGTTCCGGGGTGGAACTTAGCATTGGTAATGCGTTGCATCAGGAACAAACATTACTTACCTAAATATTTAGAGTAGGTAATAAGCGATGAGTTGAGCTATTTGCTAAAGCTGAGATTGTAATAAAATTATTAATGTGCCTGGATTCCGCTGGTTTATAGCGGACATAAAGCGACAGAATAATTATATTTACTCGTAATTTAGACAGTAGGCTTATGGTGGTTCCGTTTTTATCGTTTTTCGTCACTTTCGCACTTACAAACGAGTCAGATAGTGATGGAACGACGACAAAAACGAAAACGGAACCAGCATCTTGCAGACAATACAGTTCCAATACATACAAATTTAGTTTCCGAAAGCAGTCCTAATTTCATCAATGGGATAAGCGTCTAATAATATTAACTAAATATAAGCGAGCAGCCATCCAAAAAAAGGCCGTATGCTTAACCTAAATTCTGAAAACATTTTTACTGCTAAGTTAAGTACTACGTAAATAATGAAAACATTAAGGTATTTTTTTATTCTGAGACATGCTTACAGGCGCCGTAATGTTCAAATCATGATACGAATAAAACATCTTAAAAGCAATCGCAAAACAAAAAACATTACGGCAACAGCGGTTTTTAGAGATGTAGGTAATTTAGATATACCGTTCGCCAGTAGTAACGATTTTTTTTAAATATGCCTAATTTTTAATATAATTGGTTGTCTTTGACACGTCGTGAAACATACGAAATTAATTGGTACCTGGTTGATCTTACCAAAATTGTGTTCTGAAAGTGCGTAACTATGAAATAATGCAAGTTTTTAGGTTTGTTTCCTTTATTTTTGTCAGCCTCCGTAGCCTAGTGACCCTGCCTACGAAGCTGGAGGTTCCGGGTTCGAATCCCGGCGAGGGCATTCTTTGTGTATTTAATTATCATGGCTGTCTATGATCTTGGTCATGGCTGTCTATGTATTTAAGTATCTATATGTATCTATCTATTATATATATCGTCGCCTGGTACCCACATCACAAGCCTTAATTGGGCTTACCGTGGGACTAGGTTGATTTGTGTAAGATGTCCCAAGATATTTATTTATTATTTATTTTATTTTCGTTTTCTACTGGTGCACGGTATAGTTAGGTAGCGGAAATCATTTATACGCAACCTACTCATGCATGCTCAGTTCAATTGGCCAAACGTAATAGAGAAAGAAAAGATATGAGCCTCACACACATGAAGGTTCGTCGGATGTTAGGCACTTATACGACATATTATATATTATTATTATTTTATATGCAAAGTAAAGGACAGGTGCTTTACTTACTAAATTGATTATCTAGATAGACTACATTCATAAACTATGGTAAAATTGCAGCTCATGTAATAAAAAATGATGTAGGTAATCTATCAAAAGTAATCCCATGAACCATTCAGTGAATAACATTCTGCTATTCCAATTCTACATTATTAAACTTATCGCGGATGCATACCATGCGAAAGTAATAAAACAAAATTAGAAATAACTATATTTTATTACTGCCAATGTATGTATATTGTATTGTACACAAGTTAGGTATACAACATTAATTTATAAGGAAAATATAGGTACCTACCTTTACTTTTTATAGGTAATTCTTTACTACATTTTTTTTTATTTAATCACCTACTTTAAAGATTTCATCATTCATCACATACTTATAAGTATTTATCGTCAGTTGTAAAATGAATGAATGTAACCACCAAATGACGATTTTACAGGAGGGCCCAAAAACGAATTTAATATTTATAAAATATGTTGTATCTTTTTAGTTAATTATCTTATTGAAATGATGTTTATCTTGTTTGTTTTATTTTTGAGAGGTCTATTTGACATTTAGTTACTAACTGCGACCACAGTTGTAGTTAAGTAAATGGCTGGTGCTTACGCTAGGAATTTTATTTTTATTTTGGAGATACGTTAATAATAATAATGAAAATCATTAAAAGTGGATTTCGTCATTTTGTGTAACTCACAAATTGAAATAGAATTTCTTATGACGCATACAATACAGATGGTGCTTACAGCATTGACATTTATAAAAATATGGTGAGTACATTAGGAACAACGAATTTGTGCTTACAAATTTGTACTTACGTTAAAATATGGTCTATGATTTTTTGAAACCTTTTTATACGTTAATAAAAAACCCAGAAACTTAATAAAATGGAAAAGTTTTTGTTAACGTATTCAATATTTTTTCTGGATATCAATATTTTAAATATACCGTTCGATAGAGCAGAAAATTTGCAGTCGATCGGTATACTTAACTCAATTTCGTCAATTTGGTGGTTACATTAATTCATTTTATAACCGACGTTATTATTTCTACGGCGGCATAGGCATTACGTAGGTACTATTTACATTTCGGTTTTAAAATATGATAATGATTGTGATCGATCACTGCTCTGAAATGTAACAAACGATTACATACAACTCGTCAACAAATAATCGGCCAAAATAAACTGTGAAAAGCATTGAAATAATATAAATTATACTATTATTTAATCAGGAACTACAGATATATTAACCTACAAATCAAGTCACAATATTGCATTAACTACCTACATACTTTTTTCGTATTTTTCCAAAGTGAATATTTAAGGGTTAACATCACGCGTGGACCCTGACAGGCACTAAACTCTCTCTATTATCGACATTTCAAGACCAATGTCCCTCCACTTACAAAATAGGTATTACTCACCAGACTAACGACTCACCACTATAAATCTTATCCCTTTTTCAGGAAAAAATACTAGACCTTTTTATACTTTACCTACCTGTCATGTAACAAAAGCTGAGTTTTTAACCGTTAAAAATTAAATTTATCAATGTCAGGTCCTCCGTTCACACATTTATGATATCACCATCCTGTCAATTAAAAACTGCGTGTTCTGGTTATTTCGCTATAATGGTTCAAAAATAACACAAAAATATGATGAACGAACAAATTCAAAAATATGATTTTGTCCATTACGTTAGCAGCTGCAACAGAACAAAATGGAAAACTTGGCTTATTTTGCTAAATATTTGTGAGCTTTTCTGAGTTTTTTGACGTATTGTCTCAGCGCGAGACTCGGTCGTACAATCTGGGTGATTGCCGCGCCTGCCTTTGACGACGCCTCTAATGTACTTTCAGTTTATGAAAGACAGCCCATTTTAAATTGTTTAGGTTCGCAGGAATGAATTATTCATAAGTTTTTGACAATAATTTTAGGATAAACAGTTTTTGGCTCTAAAAATTTTGTAATAACATACTTAATTTGTTAATATTCTTTTTCAGAGGCTGCAAAGATGAATAGGTAATGTAGGTGGAAATAGTTATTTATTATACAAGGGGGCAAAGTTGTTGTTTAACTGTCGTGCCAATATTGAGACCTGAGCTAGCGAAAGATTCCAAAATTGAGCCACGAGCGTAGCGAGTGGTTCAAAAACTGGAATCTTGAGCATTGCGAAGGTCTCAAGGCACGAGAGTTGAACAAACTTTGCCGCCAAGTGTAATACAACTTTTTTCCCCTCACTATCGCGAGGAAATATGATTACAAATCTCATCCAAATGTAAATTAACTTAAAGAAACTATTGAAAACTCAATGTCGAAACGTATCGTAGAATAGAGTTACTTATGGAATTTAAATATTGCCAATGGCTTACAAAGTCACGTGAGAAACGACCAATTTAACATGTGAGCTCCGATTGCGCATGTTTACTACGGTCATACAGATCCACTTATACTAGGCAGTAGGGGGCTATAGGAATTAGAGAAATGTCAAATTACTTTATTCACAAGTGTGTAAAAAGCGTTTTTACCCGCTCGTATTAAAGGATAAACGAGCGCTTTAC
The DNA here is from genome assembly GCA_025490895.1 of Thaumatotibia leucotreta. NCBI lineage: Eukaryota > Metazoa > Arthropoda > Insecta > Lepidoptera > Tortricidae > Thaumatotibia > Thaumatotibia leucotreta. Next base: position 10,551 of record JALPQI010025800.1, read on the forward strand.
GAGCTAGTGAGGGGAAAAATATTAACTTGACGTTTTAAATTATCACTTTTATTCTTCCACAAAGACAGCAGCTATCAACTAAAGTTATAAATGTGCCCCGATTTCTTAACAATGCATTTGCGTGACCAAAGCAATAAGTTTTAATTAGTAACAAGCCAGCGGTCACCAATTCGCATACATTACTATTCTTAATAAGGCAACGGGCTTCGTTATTTCTATTACAGACTAATTATCATTTAGCATGAGGACATAATGTAACGTTGCCTGTAAAATAAAATAGGTAGGTACCAACTGAAATGAATTATTAGGGTACATTCCTATTTAATGAATTTTTTTTTTTTTTTTAATTTATTGGATAAAAACAAAATTTACAATTTTTTAATTTCAAGCCCATCGTTGGCAAAACCTTGAGAAGGTTTGTATGCCGATGGGGAGTTCGATTTTATACATTAATAATATTCTACTGTTAGTTACATAAAATATACTAAATACCTATGGATAGGATACTAATAAACGAAGTTCGTTTCATTACAATTTAGTAAGTACTTTTTAACAATTGTATTAACATGTTTGCCCTTTAAGTAGCTTTTTACAACATCTTCTGGCAGTTCATTTATAGTTTTAGGTAATATATATGTGCATAGCCTAGTTCCATATAAGTTATTATATTTGGGTATACAATATTTATTTTGGTTCTGTTTCTCTCTAAGTTTAATACATCTTTTGTTTACTATAAGTTTTGGTACATTCGGGAATTCGTCAATTAATATAGCTAATTTAGTTTTCTTTTGTATAGGTAGAACGTTACAATATTTAAATAGTTGGGCATAATCTGATTCGTGTTTTTTTTTAATATGTTTGGGTACAATGGTTTTCAATAATCGGATCTGCAAGTTATAAATTTTTTCTGTGTATGTTTTAAAAGTTCTGCCATATGAGCTTAGTGCATAACCGATCACAGAGTCCGCGAGTGCTAAGTACAACATACGTAGGGTTCGGTACGGTAATTTGTGCTTTAAGATTGCCAGTTTACATAGGATAGCTCTCAGCTTCTCACACACATGGTTTACATGCGATCCCCAATTAAATCTGTGGTCGATTACAGTGCCCAGGTACATGTGTTCCGTGACCAATTCAATTTTTTCACAGTTACACGCGATATTACGCTGGTGCAGACAACTATGTTGGTGAGCAACCACCGCAATATCGCGCGTACTTTTATTGTGAGCCGAGCGAATGTGCATTATTTTTGTTTTTTGCGCGTTAATTACTAATCCGACATCGTGCGCCCATTTGCAAAGTATGTTATAATTCGTTTGCATCGCGCGTTCGGCCACTGATATATCCCTGTCCGCTGTGATAATGCACGTATCGTCCGCGAACTGGTATACAGAACCCTCGGTTATTATGTTGCACATATCATTAACGTATAACAAGTATTCGGTTGGGCCGATTATAGAACCCTGAGCCGTGCCTTTTTCGGTTTTTATTTGGTCGCTATATGTGTTATTAATCTTCACACGCGTAAATCTATTTTGGTGATAGTTTAAGTAGGGGGCCCTGTATACCATTTTGCTCCAATTTTTGAAACAGCGTTTTAAAGTTTATCATTTCGTAAGCTTTGCTGAAATCAATGAAAACAACGAGCACATGCCTTTTTTCGTGCATATGCTCGTTGATTTCATTGGTAAAATCACAGAGTAGTTGAGAAGTACTCCGGGTTTTTTGGAATCCGTATTGTTTATTGTTGATTATTTTATTTTGAGTCAAGAAGTTACAAATTTCATTTCCGACGTATCTCTCAACAACTTTATCGATACAAGACAGTATTGTAATCGGCCTGTAGTTATTGTAATCCGTATGTGTACCTTTTTTATAGATGGGTCGTATTATACCTATTTTAAGTTCGTCGGGATAAACAGAAGTGGTTAGGCAGGTGTTAATTAAGTGGGTAATTATTGGTGCCAATTTAGAGCTGTTATTTTTTAAGTCTTTAACTCGAATTTGATCATATCCGGGACTTTTCCTGTCATTTAGACATTTAATTATTTTAGAGATATTTTCGCATGTCGCCTTATTGACTCTGATTGCCACTTCTGTATTTCCCGCGAACTCAGTGTGATCAAGGATTTGAGTGTTACATGATACCGATAAGTTGTTTACATTATTTCTTAGTTCATGAGCAAAATTTTGACATATCTCTTGTTCACTCAATTTAAAATATTTCAAGATTACATCGTCAATAGAAGTGTTAATCTTGCCGCGCAACTCATTCACAATGCGCCATAAATTTTTTGAATTTCTAAAGTGTTTGCTGATTTCCCTCATTGTATACCTATTTTTAACATAGCTAATATATTTATTTGTTTTATTACGGTATTTATTATACAATATTCGATTTTCAATATTAAGTGGGTCCTTTTTCCAAATTTTATACATTTTATCCCTTTGTTTCCTTTTGTATTAGATTTTTATGTTTACCCATTTACATCTTTTTGTTTTAATATCTTTACATTTTATAGTTTTTTTACAATCCTCATATGCTTTTTGAATTTTACCCTTAATGAAGTTAAATATTTTATTTGGGCAATCGTACGCTAGCGCTTCATCCCATTCAACCCGCTGCAACGTATTCGCGACCTTATCGTCATCCAACAAGGTGCGTAATCGCGGAGTGTGCGCGGCCGGCCGGCCGCCCGCTGTCGCTACTGCACAGCCCGTTATGTAATGGTCGGCTATAGCTATGTTAATGACCCCGGTATGTATTGCACGACAGCTGATCGATCTGGTGAATATATGATCTATACAGGTTTTCGTTATGAAATTTCCTTTTTTTTCCTCGCGAGTGCATTGATTTAATCCGCAATCTAGACCCAACTCTGAAAGTTTATTTAAGTACATAGATCTGATATTATTTTCTTTTTGTAAATCTATATTCATATCTCCTATAACTATTAAATTATTTTTGTCCAAAAAGTGGTTCAGGGTCGTGCACAATTCCTCTACAAAGCGAGGCTTAGATTTGTCGGGCGGTCGGTATACGGCGCATACACATATTTTTTCTGTGTGGCTTAATTCTATGCGTCCGCACAGAGACTCAAAGTACTGAGATGAAAAGGGGATCAGGGTAAATGGGATGGTGTTGCGTACGTATAAAATAATTCCACCACCCTTGCGGTGTTTTCTCAAATTATAGAACATATTGTAATCCGATAGGCTAAATAGTGTTTTACATGATTCCGTAATATTTACTTCAGTAAGTATAATTAGGTCAATTTCTCGTTTACTATGCGTGACTATATATTCTAAGTGGGCAAAGTTAAGTAACATCGATCTTATGTTGACATGCAAAGTTACAAAATAACGGTATTTTGTTGGAATAGCATTTACGAAGTCGTTCCAACTGTCGAAAGTACCTTCGTCGATGCATGATCCATTCATTATTTTTTTGCGTTTAGGTTTAGGTAGACAAATTACAACACTTTATAGGAAAAATAACAATCCGCACAAATAAAAACAAACAAAATAGAAGTCAATCATTTTTAGCCGCCCAGTATTCGATATCACTCACTGACCTTATATTGTGTGGTTTACCCTGGTCGTCCTTTTTTATGAGTATAGATCCTCTCTTGCACCATACATACTTAAACAACTTGGATTCCTTTAGTTCCGCCTTGGCTTTCCAGAGTAGGTAGGCGGTTGTAGGTGATAAGGCCTCGCGCATAAAGATCCTGTCGTCGTCCTGACTCCCGATGTCGCGGCCCGTGAGGGTGACGGTTTTGGAGACGTCGAGCCATTGGTCACGTCGCCCTTCGCGTAGTGTGACTACCACTGTTGCTTGGTTCCTTTTCTGTCCCTCTGGTGCCTTGCTGACTTTTCTATATGTTTGTATGACGTCACTGGGGTCTTGATTAATTATTTTTATGTAAACTTCAAGCATTCACAAATTATCAAATTTTAACTAAAACCTATTTTGATAAGTAATCGCACATGACTTCATTGATAATTTAGGTAAATTACGAAAAATTACCTACTTACCGATTAGGATTCAAAAGCACACCACACTCCCAAATTACAAAACCTTACTAGGCACATAGGCGACTCAAGAATTCTAGGTACATAAGTTCTCGATTATATAAAATTTTGAGTTATGTGAAAGATAAGATTTCATACGAAATAAATTGGTTTGATACCTATACATATGCGGGGCTTTTCCTACAACATATAGCAGGAGCAATACATTTTAAAGTTGACTGTTCTTATCAAAATTTTATATTTCCGTGATTAGATAGTGTTTGACTTGTATTTACAGCCTATTCATTTTTAATTGTCTTATTTAGTAAACAATATGCTAAGAGCCAAATGCGCTTTTTGCTCTAAAATTGCCCATTCTAAGTTTACCTATATGATTGATATCAGATCTGAGTGCGTATTCTAGACACAAATTATTATTTCCCATTGCATTGTTTTATTTCGATCTGGGAAACAGTAGTTTATATCAGAAAATGTTCACTTTCACTCATATTTTAAAGACAAACGGGTCTTAATCGCGTAAACTTACGTTTAATTATATCCTGACGTTTCGGGCATGACGTTACACCCGTGGTCTCAGGCAGACTGGCGAGAGAATGTATCAACACCTTCGAGCTGCGCGGGTTTTTCGAACTACCCGCACTTGATCTTGATTATTCACTTCTAGGCTAGGGTTGTCACTAGGCCTACACACAACACTCACAACGTCCAATGGCTTTAAAATGTACGTTTCACTACGCTTACATTTGTAAATCACGGGATTCCACGCGGACGAGATTCCTTGCCCCTCATTTTGATTAAATTCCGATGTTTCTTAATTTCAATAGCTTCACGTACTTTTCGGCTATGATGTATACGCTCGGTTGAGTGGACTTTCGGGTTATGGAGCTCAATCCAGTG
>JALPQI010025801.1:0-10288 GCA_025490895.1 Thaumatotibia leucotreta
TAGCTGCATTACCACTCATTTCTGAATGACATGATTGTTCTCCCGGAAGGAGTATTGGTGGGGGTTAGTGTTATATACGGTTGCATAGAGGGCGCTCTTGTGACCTAGGGAAAAATCTGACATTTCAGGATTTGCTCCCTGGTCAAAAAATGTTCGACGGCCTGGCTCAACGGTGAAAGATAGACGGGGGGTGCTCGACCAAATGTCATAGGGAACTGCTGACAGTTTTTAAAGCCGCAAAAATTTTTCAAAAAAAAAAAAAAAAATTTTGCACCAAATTTTCAAAATGGTCCTTCGAGCCGGATTTTTTTGTAATAGAATCTCTCAGGGTCCTAGATTAAAGAAAAAGTGTTTTTGTGATTCTCGGATCCAAGATGGCCGCCGTAGGGGCCGTCAAAGTTTGTATGGGAACTCTTAAACGGGGGGAGATAGGTGGGGGGTGCTCGACCAAATGTCATAGAGGACCCCGAGAGCTGTCAGGTGGGCAAAAAATTTTTGCAAAAAAAAATTTTTTTTTTTTTTTTGAAAAATTTTTTTTCATCCGATCGAGCTGGAAATCGCTGTGCGTGACTTTTGGGCTCTCCAGATTCCGAAAAAAAATTTTTCAGATTTTTTGCACAAAAAAAATTTTGTATGGATTTTTCTAAATAATGGTCCGATCGCGCTGAAATTTGGCATGCGGGCATCATTTGGGCCCAGGAGTGATATTCTGAAAAAAAATTTGGAAAAAAATCCAAGATGGCGGCGACCCCGAACAAAAAGTCAAAATCCTAAGTAAGTTAAGCGAGCCCGAAGGGCGAGCTTCAGGCCGGGAGGCCGAAGGCCGACCCCGCGGAGGGCCGAAGGCCCGGAGCTTCACTCCTGGGGCCCAAGGGAGTCCCCAACCCCAGTAATTTTGGGCGAGGCCGAAGGCCTCGCTGCAGGAGGGCCGGAACATTACCAGAATCAATACAAATCTAAGTTAAGCGAGCCCGAAGGGCGAGCTTCAGGGTGGGAGGCCGAAGGCCGACCTCGCGGAGGGCCGGAGGCCCGGAGCTTCACCTCGAGGGCCCAAGCGTGACACCTCCAAGTAATTTAAAGCGAGGCCGAAGGCCGAGCTTCGAGCAAATCGAGCTACCAAGCGTTCAACAACCCCAGTATCTTAATAAGCCGAGCCTGAGGGCCGAAGGCCCGATGGCGAGGCGTCAAGCCCGCGAAGGCCGAAGGCCGAGCTCCGCGTAGGGCCGAAGGCCCGGAGCGTCACGATCGAGGTGCTCTCCGCGCGAGCCCGAGGGCCGAAGGCCCGACGGGCGAGCCCACGCGGTGAAACTGCCCTACCTAACTGTCTTAATAAGCGAACCGGAGGGCCGCAGGCCCGACGGTTCGCTTCGAACCCCAGCGAAGGCCGCAGGCCGAGCTCCGCGTAGGGCCGAAGGCCCGGAGCGTCCCATAGAGGCGCGGTAACCTGCGAGGCCGGAGGCCGAGCTGCGAGAATACAAAGCTTTTCTACGTATAATAATATCTGAGTAACTATATAAGTATATAGCTTCGTAGCCGCGAAGGCCGAAGGCCAAGCTCCGCGTAGGGCCGAAGGCCCGGAGCGTCACAATCGAGGTGCTCTCCGCGCGAGCCCGAGGGCCGAAGGCCCGATGGGCGAGCCCACGCGGTGAAACTGCCCTTCCTAACTGTCTTAATAAGCGAACCGGAGGGCCGTAGGCCCGACGGTTCGCTTCGAACTCCAGCGAAGGCCGCAGGCCGAGCTCCGCGTAGGGCCGAAGGCCCGGAGCGTTCCATAGAGGCGCGGCAGCCTGCGAGGCCGAAGGCCGAGCTGCTTAAGTGCAGCGCTCCCATGCTACGCAATGAAAAAGTGTAACATGAAAACGAATCGGAGGGCCGCAGGCCCGACGATTCGTTTCGACAATCTGCGAAGGCCGAAGGCCGAGCTCCGCGTAGGGCCGAAGGCCCGAAGCGTCCCTCAGAGGCGTGACAGCTCGCGAGGCCGAAGGCCGAGCTGCAAGAGTCCAAGGCATCCATGCTACTCAATGAAAAAGTGTAACATGAAAACGAATCGGAGGGCCGCAGGCCCGACGATTCGTTTCGATAACCTGCGAAGGCCGAAGGCCGAGCTCCGCGTAGGGCCGAAGGCCCGAAGCGTCCCTCAGAGGCCTGACAGCTCGCGAGGCCGAAGGCCGAGCTGCAGGAGTCCAGCTCAAAAGCCCAACAACTGCGAAAACAGTAAAAAATAATACAAAAACAATAATAAAAAAATAAAAGAAAATAAAAAATAAATCTCGAGTCCTCCACTCGTCCATTCGACAAAAAGAGAGGCCCGCGAGGCCCTGGGGCCTCGCGCACAGAGCAAAAAACTAGTTAATAATATATATAGCTGCATTACCACTCATTTCTGAATGACATGATTGTTCTCCCAGAAGGAGTATTGGTGGGGGGTAGTGTTATATACGGTTGCATAGAGGGCGCTCTTGTGACCTAGGGAAAAATCTGACATTTCAGGATTTGCTCCCTGGTCGAAAAATGTTCGACGGCCCGGCTAAACGGTGAGACCTAGGTGGGGGGTGCTCGACCAAATGTCATAGGGAACTGCTGACAGTTTTTAAAGCCACAAAAATTTTTGCAAAAAAAAAAAAAAAATTTTGCACCAAATTTTCAAAATGGTCCTTCGAGCCGGATTTTTTTGTGGTAGAATCTCTCAGGGTCCTAGATTAAAGAAAAAGTGTTTTTGTGATTCTCGGATCCAAGATGGCCGCCGTAGGGGCCGTCAAAGTTTGTATGGGAACTCCTAAACGGGGGGAGATAGGTGGGGGGTGCTCGACCAAATGTCATAGAGGACCCAAAGAGCTGTCAGGTGGGCAAAAAATTTTTGCAAAAAAAATTTTTTTTTTTTTTCGAAAAATTTTTTTTCATCTGATCGAGCTGGAAATTGCTGTGCGTGACTTTTGGGCTCTCCAGATTCCGAAAAAAATTTTTTCAGATTTTTTGCACAAAAAAAATTTTGTATGGATTTTTCGAAATAATGGTCCGATCGCGCTGAAATTTGGCATGCGGGCATTATTTGGGCCCAGGAGTGATAATCTGAAAAAAAATTTGGAAAAAAATCCAAGATGGCGGCGACCCCGAACAAAAAGTCAAAATCCCAAGTAAGTTAAGCGAGCCCGAAGGGCGAGCTTCAGGCCGGGAGGCCGAAGGCCGACCCCGCGGAGGGCCGAAGGCCCGGAGCTTCACTCCCGGGACCCATGGGGGTCCCGAACCCCAGTAATTTTGGGCGAGGCCGAAGGCCTCGCTGCTGGAGGGCCGGAACATTACCAGAACCAATATAAATCTATGTTAAGCGAGCCCGAAGGGCGAGCTTCAGGGTGGGAGGCCGAAGGCCGACCTCGCGGAGGGCCGAAGGCCCGGAGCTTCACCCCGAGGGCCCAAGCGCGTCACCTCCAAGTAATTTAAAGCGAGGCCGAAGGCCGAGCTCCGAGCAAATCGAGCTACCAAGCGTTCAACAACCCCAGTATCTTAATAAGCCGAGCCTGAGGGCCGAAGGCCCGATGGCGAGGCGTCAAGCCCGCGAAGGCCGAAGGCCGAGCTCCGCGTAGGGCCGAAGGCCCGGAGCGTCACGATCGAGGTGCTCTCCGCGCGAGCCCGAGGGCCGAAGGCCCGACGGGCGAGCCCACGCGGTGAAACTGCCCCTCCTAACTGTCTTCATAAGCGAACCGGAGGGCCGCAGGCCCGACGGTTCGCTTCGAACCCCAGCGAAGGCCGTAGGCCGAGCTCCGCGTAGGGCCGAAGGCCCGGAGCGTCCCACAGAGGCGCGGTAGCCTGCGAGGCCGGAGGCCGAGCTGCGAGAAAATAAAGCTTTTCTACGTATAATAAAATCTGAGTAACTATATAAGCTGAGCCTGAGGGCCGAAGGCCCGAAGGCGAAGCTTCGTAGCCGCGAAGGCCGAAGGCCGAGCTCCGCGTAGGGCCGAAGGCCCGAAGCGTCCAACATAGGCGCGCCAGCTCGCGAGGCCGAAGGCCGAGCTGCCAGAGTCCAACGCGTCCATGCTACTCAATGAAACAGTGTAACATGTAAACGAATCGGAGGGCCGCAGGCCCGACGATTCGTTTCGACAATCTGCGAAGGCCGAAGGCCGAGCTCCGCGTAGGGCCGAAGGCCCGAAGCGTCCCTCAGAGGCGTGACAGCTCGCGAGGCCGAAGGCCGAGCTGCAGGAGTCCAGCTCAAAAGCCCAACAACTGCGATAACAGTAAAAAATAATACAAAAACAATAATAAAAAAATAAAAGAAAATAAAAAACTAATCTCGAATACCCCACCCCTCCAGTCGACAAAAAGAAAGGCCCGCGAGGCCCTTGGGCCTCGCGCACAGAGCAAAAAACTAGTTAATAATATATATAGCTGCATTACCACTCATTTCTGAATGACATGATTGTTCTCCCGGAAGGAGTATTGGTGGGGGTTAGTGTTATATACGGTTGCATAGAGGGCGCTCTTGTGACCTAGGGAAAAATCTGACATTTCAGGATTTGCTCCCTGGTCAAAAAATGTTCGACGGCCTGGCTCAACGGTGAAAGATAGACGGGGGGTGCTCGACCAAATGTCATAGGGAACTGCTGACAGTTTTTAAAGCCGCAAAAATTTTTCAAAAAAAAAAAAAAAAAATTTTGCACCAAATTTTCAAAATGGTCCTTCGAGCCGGATTTTTTTGTAATAGAATCTCTCAGGGTCCTAGATTAAAGAAAAAGTGTTTTTGTGATTCTCGGATCCAAGATGGCCGCCGTAGGGGCCGTCAAAGTTTGTATGGGAACTCTTAAACGGGGGGAGATAGGTGGGGGGTGCTCGACCAAATGTCATAGAGGACCCCGAGAGCTGTCAGGTGGGCAAAAAATTTTTGCAAAAAAAATTTTTTTTTTTTTTTGAAAAATTTTTTTTCATCCGATCGAGCTGGAAATCGCTGTGCGTGACTTTTGGGCTCTCCAGATTCCGAAAAAAAATTTTTCAGATTTTTTGCACAAAAAAAATTTTGTATGGATTTTTCTAAATAATGGTCCGATCGCGCTGAAATTTGGCATGCGGGCATCATTTGGGCCCAGGAGTGATATTCTGAAAAAAAAATTTGGAAAAAAATCCAAGATGGCGGCGACCCCGAACAAAAAGTCAAAATCCTAAGTAAGTTAAGCGAGCCCGAAGGGCGAGCTTCAGGCCGGGAGGCCGAAGGCCGACCCCGCGGAGGGCCGAAGGCCCGGAGCTTCACTCCTGGGGCCCAAGGGAGTCCCCAACCCCAGTAATTTTGGGCGAGGCCGAAGGCCTCGCTGCAGGAGGGCCGGAACATTACCAGAATCAATACAAATCTAAGTTAAGCGAGCCCGAAGGGCGAGCTTCAGGGTGGGAGGCCGAAGGCCGACCTCGCGGAGGGCCGGAGGCCCGGAGCTTCACCTCGAGGGCCCAAGCGTGACACCTCCAAGTAATTTAAAGCGAGGCCGAAGGCCGAGCTTCGAGCAAATCGAGCTACCAAGCGTTCAACAACCCCAGTATCTTAATAAGCCGAGCCTGAGGGCCGAAGGCCCGATGGCGAGGCGTCAAGCCCGCGAAGGCCGAAGGCCGAGCTCCGCGTAGGGCCGAAGGCCCGGAGCGTCACGATCGAGGTGCTCTCCGCGCGAGCCCGAGGGCCGAAGGCCCGACGGGCGAGCCCACGCGGTGAAACTGCCCTACCTAACTGTCTTAATAAGCGAACCGGAGGGCCGCAGGCCCGACGGTTCGCTTCGAACCCCAGCGAAGGCCGCAGGCCGAGCTCCGCGTAGGGCCGAAGGCCCGGAGCGTCCCATAGAGGCGCGGTAACCTGCGAGGCCGGAGGCCGAGCTGCGAGAATACAAAGCTTTTCTACGTATAATAATATCTGAGTAACTATATAAGTATATAGCTTCGTAGCCGCGAAGGCCGAAGGCCAAGCTCCGCGTAGGGCCGAAGGCCCGGAGCGTCACAATCGAGGTGCTCTCCGCGCGAGCCCGAGGGCCGAAGGCCCGATGGGCGAGCCCACGCGGTGAAACTGCCCTTCCTAACTGTCTTAATAAGCGAACCGGAGGGCCGTAGGCCCGACGGTTCGCTTCGAACTCCAGCGAAGGCCGCAGGCCGAGCTCCGCGTAGGGCCGAAGGCCCGGAGCGTTCCATAGAGGCGCGGCAGCCTGCGAGGCCGAAGGCCGAGCTGCTTAAGTGCAGCGCTCCCATGCTACGCAATGAAAAAGTGTAACATGAAAACGAATCGGAGGGCCGCAGGCCCGACGATTCGTTTCGACAATCTGCGAAGGCCGAAGGCCGAGCTCCGCGTAGGGCCGAAGGCCCGAAGCGTCCCTCAGAGGCGTGACAGCTCGCGAGGCCGAAGGCCGAGCTGCAAGAGTCCAAGGCATCCATGCTACTCAATGAAAAAGTGTAACATGAAAACGAATCGGAGGGCCGCAGGCCCGACGATTCGTTTCGATAACCTGCGAAGGCCGAAGGCCGAGCTCCGCGTAGGGCCGAAGGCCCGAAGCGTCCCTCAGAGGCCTGACAGCTCGCGAGGCCGAAGGCCGAGCTGCAGGAGTCCAGCTCAAAAGCCCAACAACTGCGAAAACAGTAAAAAATAATACAAAAACAATAATAAAAAAATAAAAGAAAATAAAAAATAAATCTCGAGTCCTCCACTCGTCCATTCGACAAAAAGAGAGGCCCGCGAGGCCCTTGGGCCTCGCGCACAGAGCAAAAAACTAGTTAATATTATTATAGCTGCATCCCGACTGATTTCATGTATATGGGGTTGTTCTCCCAGAAGGAGGTCTGGTGGAGTATAGATTTTGATGTCGTTGTATAGAGGGCGCAGAAGTGTATACCAGAAAAATCTGACATTTCAGGATTTGCTTCCTGGTCAAAAAATGTTTGACGGCCTGGCTAAACGGTGAGACCTAGGTGGGGGGTGCTCGACCAAATGTCATAGGGAACTGCTGACAGTTTTTAAAGCCGCAAAATTTTTTCCAAAAAAAAAAAAAAAAAATTTGCACTCAAATTTCAAAATGGTCCTTCGAGCCGGATTTTATTGTGGTAGAATCTCTGAGGGACTTCAATTAAAGAAAAAGTGTTTTTGTGATTCTCGGATCCAAGATGGCCGCCGTAGGGCCTGTCAAAGTTTGTATGGGAACTCTTAAACGGGGGGAGATAGGTGGGGGGTGCTCGACCAAATGTCATAGAGGACTCCGAGAGCTGTCAGGTGGGCAAAAAATTTTTGCAAAAAAATTTTTTTTTTTTTTTTCGAAAAATTTTTTTTCATCCGATCGAGCTGGAAATCGCTGTGCGTGACTTTTGGGCTCTCCAGATTCCAAAAAAAATTTTTTCAGATTTTTTGCACAAAAAAAAATTTGTATGGATTTTTCGAAATAATGGTCCGATCGCGCTCAAATTTGGCACGCGGGCATTATTTGGGCCCAGGAGTGATAATCTGAAAAAAAATTTGGAAAAAAATCCAAGATGGCGGCGACCCCGAACAAAAAGTCAAAATCCCAAGTAAGTTAAGCGAGCCCGAAGGGCGAGCTTCAGGCCGGGAGGCCGAAGGCCGACCCCGCGGAGGGCCGAAGGCCCAGAGCTTCACTCCCGGGGCCCATGGGGGTCCCGAACCCCAGTAATTTTGGGCGAGGCCGAAGGCCTCGCTGCAGGAGGGCCGGAACATTACCAGAACCAATATAAATCTATGTTAAGCGAGCCCGAAGGGCGAGCTTCAGGGTGGGAGGCCGAAGGCCGACCTCGCGGAGGGCCGAAGGCCCGGAGCTTCACCCCGAGGGCCCAAGCGCGTCACCTCCAAGTAATTTAAAGCGAGGCCGAAGGCCGAGCTCCGAGCAAATCGAGTTACCAAGCGTTCAACAACCCCAGTATCTTAATAAGCCGAGCCTGAGGGCCGAAGGCCCGATGGCGAGGCGTCAAGCCCGCGAAGGCCGAAGGCCGAGCTCCGCGTAGGGCCGAAGGCCCGGAGCGTCACGATCGAGGTGCTCTCCGCGCAAGCCCGAGGGCCGAAGGCCCGACGGGCGAGCCCACGCGGTGAAACTGCCCTTCCTAACTGTCTTAATAAGCGAACCGGAGGGCCGCAGGCCCGACGGTTCACTTCGAACCCCAGCGAAGGCCGTAGGCCGAGCTCCGCGTAGGGCCGAAGGCCCGGAGCGTCCCATAGAGGCGCGGTAGCCTGCGAGGCCGGAGGCCGAGCTGCGAGAAAATAAAGCTTTTCTACGTATAATAAAATCTGAGTAACTATATAAGCTGAGCCTGAGGGCCGAAGGCCCGAAGGCGAAGCTTCGTAGCTGCGAAGGCCGAAGGCCGAGCTCCGCGTAGGGCCGAAGGCCCGAAGCGTCCAACATAGGCGCGCCAGCTCGCGAGGCCGAAGGCCGAGCTGCCAGAGTCCAACGCATCCATGCTACTCAATGAAAAAGTGTAACATGTAAACGAATCGGAGGGCCGCAGGCCCGACGATTCGTTTCGACAATTTGCGAAGGCCGAAGGCCGAGCTCCGCGTAGGGCCGAAGGCCCGAAGTGTCCAACACAGGCGCGCCAGCTCGCGAGGCCGAAGGCCGAGCTGCTTGAGTCCAGAACCCCCATGCTACTCAATGAAAAAGTGTAACATGAAAACGAATCGGAGGGCCGCAGGCCCGACGATTCGTTTCGACAATGTGCGAAGGCCGAAGGCCGAGCTCCGCGTAGGGCCGAAGGCCCGAAGCGTCCAACACAGGCGCGCTAGCTCGCGAGGCCGAAGGCCGAGCTGCAGGAGTCCAACGCATCCATGCTACTCAATGAAAAAGTGTAACATGAAAACGAATCGGAAGGCCGAGCTCCGCGTAGGGCCGAAGGCCCGAAGCGTCCAACATAAGCGCGCCAGCTTGCGAGGCCGAAGGCCGAGCTGCCAGAGTCCAGTGCTCCCATGCTACCCAATGAAAAAGTGTAACATGAAAACGAATCGGAGGGCCGCAGGCCCGACGATTCGTTTCGACAATGTGCGAAGGCCGAAGGCCGAGCTCCGCGTAGGGCCGAAGGCCCGAAGCGTCCCTCAGAGGCCTGACAGCTCGCGAGGCCGAAGGCCGAGCTGCAGGAGTCCAGCTCAAAAGCCCAACAACTGCGATAACAGTAAAAAATAATACAAAAACAATAATAAAAAAATAAAAGAAAATAAAAAATAAATCTCCAGGCCTCTTATCCTCCAGTCGACAAAAAGAGAGGCCCGCGAGGCCCTTGGGCCTCGCGCACAGAGCAAAAAACTAGTTAATATAATATAACGCCAATGGAAGGGAATTTCGTAAACCTCAGTTAAATTGATACTATCACCAAATCCAACACTGAAAGTGTTGAATATAATACCTATGGTATAAAACGAAAAAGCATGTCATCATCAGCCTGTGATAGTCCATTGCTTACTTACATTGTATTTTACTAATAGTCGAAATAATTGCAAAGACATAAGGTTCACCTTATAAGTGTAACTTTTAGTAATACCAATTACCACTACAAATGCAATTCCGAGCTCTCGGTAAATTACCTATCTATACTACTACTGACTGCTGCATTAATAAGTCGGTAAGATTGTTCTGTAGGTAAGTGATCCTATTCACATTGTTTGAACCCCATTTTAGTATTACCAGAATAGAGGTTATAAAGCGAAACTTTTTAAACAAAAGTTCGCCCGGCTCGCTTCGCTCGTTTGGTGTGGTTAGGACTGCAAACACCAACTTTCAGACTAGCCAAATAGCTAAACAGTAGCCGTACCATGACTTGTAAAGTATAGGATACGTTAGGTTTTACTAGATACGTGATGCATTCATATTCTTCTAGAATATAAACGGGTTATTCCCACCTGTTACCACCAACTTGACACCAGTGGTAACAACTGGGAATTTTTTTCCCACCTGTTACCACCAGAGTACTTGGTGGTAACTACTGGGAAAAAGAATTCCCAGTAGTTACCACCAATCACTTTAGTGGTAACTACTGGGAAAAATAAATCCCAGTTGTTACCACCAAGTACTTTACTAGTAATGTGCGTGTTTTTAATAGAATATACACAAAATACTTTGCCAGTTATTAATAAGGAGCTAATTTTATGAATATTACTTTATTTATAAAATATCTTATTAACCATCGAATTTTACTAAAAAATGAATACATTCTGAAAACATTTTTAAACTTTTTTTTAAATATGTTGTCAGTTTTACCTACTCTGAATCTGAACCAAAACTATTAAGAACTATATATTCTTAGTAAAAACTTGCAAAACACGTGTGGCAGGGCGGCAGGCGGTGCT
>JALPQI010025802.1:0-18505 GCA_025490895.1 Thaumatotibia leucotreta
TTACTCAAAGTTCGCAGCAATCAAAAAATTCAATATTTTGTAATATTTTTTTACTCTGTGAAATTGACTTGCGAATATTTTATTCCAGTTAAAGTTTGAGAAAAGCACCATACTTGTTTCGCCTGGAAACCAAACGAAGCAGGTTTTGTATCTGCTAAGTTTGGTTTTCCGGCGTCTGCTGTATAATATACTAATCCTTGGGCTTTTCACGGAAACGTTCGAATTCGTATTTCTGTCACAATCAACTTTACCCATTGCATTGAAGCTAATTGACGCAGAAAGACAAATTCAGACGTTTCACGTACCGAAACTTACACGACGTATTCAATATGATGGAAATAGTAGATTTTTTACCTAACTATCGCACCCGAGATTCGAGTGCTAATAATTCGAGGGTCACAATGGGCACCTTGACCCGAGTTAAATACTCTACTTTTCATTTCGACTTTGGGGAAAGTAAAAAAATCAATCAAGTTTCAGTAAAAAATACTTTCGGCGAAGACGAACTTTCGATCCGTCGTACGAAAAATGAACTTTCCGATCAGGAGAGATAATAGTAGATTACATGCGAAGGCCGTTTAAGTGAGAAATGTCTCGATCCAAGACTTTCCCATTTAACAGCCGATGTGTGTATATTATTTTTCTGCTCAACGGAGCCGGCAGGCGGCATTAGTTTAGCGCAGCGGCCGGCAATGTGCTGTTTGCCGGCCAGAGGACAAAAAAAAAGATTTTCAAGTACATCTGTACGATAATAGTACCCATTTTCCAGGTGGAAGACGCCACCGAAGACAAACCAGAGAAGAAGACGACAGAGCGCACCGTGTGGGACTGGGAGCTAATGAACGACAACAAGCCCATCTGGACCCGCAAGCCTGCCGAAGTGTCCGACGAGGAGTACGTCACCTTCTACAAGTCGCTCACCAAGGACACCAGCCCACCGCTGGCCAAGTAAGTCCCACTAAGATCCCTTTTCCCTTCTGTCAGCTAAGGCCGCGAACCAGGACTCATTGCAAATCTTCTGATCGACCTCAATGATTTTTCGCCACCCCGTTCGATTCTCCGCAAGATTCTAGGTGCTACTATAACTGACACTTCTGAAACTTGAAAAAATAAAAACTCTAAGGGCCTTATTCTGCTTTCCGAAACCTCACTGGTAGTGGGAAGGCACTCTCTTTTGGCCACTCTGTATAATTGCATCACTGTCACTCATGAACGATAACAAGCCCATCTGGACCCGCAAGCCTGCCGAGGTGTCCGACGAGGAGTACGTCACCTTCTACAAGTCGCTCACCAAGGACACTAGCCCACCGCTGGCCAAGTAAGTCCCCCAAGGTCCCCCTCTGTCAGTAAGGAGCCCATCTGGACCCGCAAGCCTGCCGAGGGGTCCGACGAGGAGTACGTCACCTTCTACAAGTCGCTCACCAAGGACACTATCCCACCGCTGGCCAAGTAAGTCCCCTAAGGTCCCTTTTCCCTTCTGTCAGTAAGGAGCCCATCTGGACCCGCAAGCCTGCCGAGGTGTCCGACGAGGAGTACGTCACCTTCTACAAGTCGCTCACCAAGGACACCAGCCCACCGCTGGCCAAGTAAGTCCCTAAGATCCCTTTTCCCTTCTGTCAGCTAAGGCCGCGAACCAGCAGGCTTAGCACATGATTGGTGCGATAGTATGTCGCCGCGAGATAGATCTCCCGTCCTTCACTAGCTGTATTACGACGCTGAAGCTGGAAGTTCCGGGTTCGAATCCCGGCGAGGGCATTATTTGTGTATTTATTTATCACAAATATTTGTTCCTTAGTCATGGCTGTCTATGTATTTCAGTATCTATATGTATATATCTATTATATATATCGTCGCCTGGTACCCACATCACAAGCCTTAATTGAGCTTACCGTGGGACTAGGTCGATTTGTGTAAAGATGTCCTAAAATATTTATTTATTTATTTATTTATTAACAAAAGAGGGACGGATAGACTATCTCGCGGCGAGATACTGTCGCGCCAATTATGTGCTAAGCATACAGGACTCATTGCAAATCTTCCGATCGACCCCAATGATTTTTCGTCACCCCGTTCGATTCTCCGCAAGCGTCTACTAGGTGATACTGTAACTGATACTTCTGAAACTGTAAAAAATAAAAATAAATACTCTAAGGGCCTTACTCTGCTTTCCGAAACCTCACTGATAGTAGGAATGCACTCTTTTTTTTTGGCCATTCTGTATAATTGCACGGTTTTTCGGGTTTCGGACCCAGAAGATGAGAAACTATTATTTGGACGTTGATGTTTACTGGGTTACAAATCGAGAACGAAACTCAAAGAAAAATATTTAGTACAGAACTTTCAAACAAATTTATAGAGCTCTTGAGCATTAAAAATGCTGACTACAAAGTCTTTTGTTTCATCAAAATATTAGTCTTTGACGATGATTTAAAAATGTAATTCCACATCAGTGTATCCCCTTCTCGAATCTGGTTGAATTCTTAGTCTGAACTTGACGTAAAAGGCAACCCACAAACATCTGTCAATATTTAGATCTTATGGCCGAAAGTAAAAGTCATTAATTTCAGCCCTAGCGTCTATGCCACGACCATAAAAAATGCCGTAATTTAAAATAATTGGTTAGCAGCGCCTTTCTGAAACAATGGGTTTAGCGTACAGTGACATTTCTGCTCCTATTTATTCCGTGACTACGCCCAATTATTGATAATCACTATTATCAATAACCTGTTCCGTTTACCACAGGGCTCACTTATAAAAAATAGTACAATTATATGTGAACATATTTTGGCATGATTTTTTTCGGAAAAATAGAAAAAAATCAAATCTTTACACTGCGGTAGAGACCTAAATGACATATATCTCGGGAAACTGTAGCTCTAAATTCTAAATTTTCCGTATATTGACGGGACACTACTATCGCTGGATAGTATCATGATTATTTATCATTAACCTGTTCCGTTGACCGCAGGGCTCACTTCGTAGCCGAAGGCGAGGTGTCCTTCCGCGCTCTTCTCTTCGTACCGCGAGCACAACCAGCTGATTCCTTCAACCGCTACGGCTCCAAAACAGACCATATCAAGCTGTTCGTCCGCCGGGTCTTCATCACCGACGAGTTCAACGACCTCATGCCCAACTATCTAGCCTTCATCCAGGTGAGACATGGTCGAGGACCCCTTCGACCGCTACGGCTCCAAGACAGACCATATCAAGCTGTTCGTCCGCCGGGTCTTCATCACCGACGAGTTCAACGACCTCATGCCCAACTATCTAGCCTTCATCCAGGTGAGACATGGTCGAGGACCCCTTCGACCGCTACGGCTCCAAGACCGACCACATCAGCTGTTCGTGGCCGGGTCTTCATCACCGACGAGTTCAACGACCTCATGCCCAACTATCTAGCCTTCATCCAGGTGAGACATGGTCGAGGACCCCTTCGACCGCTACGGCTCCAAGACAGACCATATCAAGCTGTTCGTCCGCCGGGTCTTCATCACCGACGAGTTCAACGACCTCATGCCCAACTATCTAGCCTTCATCCAGGTAAAAAGCGTGTGCTTTTAGCCTTCATCCAGGTAAAAAGCGTACTGACACAGGAGGACAGTATAGGCTCCCGCTGAGTCTTATTAGGTCTTTCGCCTAAAGGTTCGTTAAGAAATAATATGACCATATTCTCCCCTCATTCCCATACTGATATTTGGTGAACGTAAGCCAACCCAGATTACGATCATTGGTATTTTGCTGACCCCCTCCCCTCCAAATTGACAATGAACACATGATTTTTGAAGGAGTCCTAATACAATACTGGAAGCTATTGATTTGGTAGAAGTCGCAAGAAATTCCTAGTTTGACATGAAATCCTCACAAAAGCTGGCTTGTTCAAAAATATTTTATTGATTATCCAATCACATATTTTTTATTACATTTGCTCAAATAGTATGATTTTTACTAAGGAAAAGGTAGGATAATCTCGGAACTTGTAAAATATGACAAACAGCCAAACATTGTTGTGGATACACTTCGACCTACTGGGTTTTTTGTGTAAAACATCCTAGAGATCCAAATTTCTTTGGTATATGACATCTAATATTTAAATTTATATACATAGTGATCTTACTATTTAAAAAGTACAATTCATTAGGAGGTAAATGACCATAATCGCCACGCTGGGCAAGCGGATTGGCGATCGCAGTAATGTGTCCACTATGATGACGCTGCTGCCCATCATCAATCTTGTAGAATGGTCAGTGACACTTTAATCCTTTAGTCGACTCTTACGACACCCGCAGGAGTTGGGGTGGTGACAACTGTATTCTTACTGCCGTCACTTAACCTCCTGCCGCCCAGACAATAAAAATAGCTAGTGAAATTTGAATTAACAGTACAGGAAATAGAATAGGATTTCATTTGTTTGAGGAGACCTTTTAATAGGCCTCTGGGCGGCAGGAGGATATGACACACGGCATATACATATGACATCTACACGGTGTTACGTCAGCATTCCGAAAGATTTTAATGCTGGGTTCCTGACCATATTTAGAGTCTTTAATGTTATAGAAAATTTCCTGGATTCGGCTTGGTTTCAGAGATAATCAACCTTTTTTGAAATAAGTTTTTCGACGTAACTCGTCATTTAACTTCTTTTGGATTAGACGTGTGCGCCGATGTCAAAATGGTCGGCGGCGGCGTTTGCCAAAAAGTCGGCGGCGGCGGCGTGATTTCGGCGTGAAATCGGCGTGAAGGTCACGTGAATATAAAAGCGGAATTAGATCGTATTTTTTGTTATAATTGGGATAAATACAATATAAATGTTCAATAAACACCACTAATAACCACCTTAACCACCATCTGATCAATAGATAACAGTTTTCTCTTCCGATCATGTTCTAAAGCTTGTCCACGAAATTAAGTAGCCATCGTAAAATCAGTCTCCCCTGTTCCACAATAGTCCCATGTAGTTCTAACAGCCAGGGGACCGTAAATTGATTCATTTTATGTTTAACAATCCAATATCCAAAAGCATTCGATTAAAAGTCGTCAAAATCAAAATAACTTCAGATAATGCTTAATACAAAAGTTCACGCCCAAAAAAGACCGATCTTCCGAGACGATCTTAACAATATTACACTTGAAACAGTTAATTAAAATTGTAGACACGAGATTCACAATTTATTATCCTAGTATCGGTCAGTGTGGGTTC
The DNA here is from genome assembly GCA_025490895.1 of Thaumatotibia leucotreta. Classification (NCBI taxonomy): domain Eukaryota; kingdom Metazoa; phylum Arthropoda; class Insecta; order Lepidoptera; family Tortricidae; genus Thaumatotibia; species Thaumatotibia leucotreta. The sequence continues at coordinate 5,198 of JALPQI010025802.1, forward strand.
CGGCGCAATAGGAGTACTGCTGACCAAATCTTCCTCCTGAAGCAACTTATAGAGAAGAAGTGGGAGTATGGCCAGGAAATCCACTCTCTCTTTGTAGACTTTGCCAAAGCTTACGACAGTGTCGACAGAAAGTCACTCTTCTCCATACTTAGGAACTTTATGATCCTAGATAAACTTATACGAATGATTATCGTTGCTACTGGTGTAAGTAGGATGCGGGTCAAGGCAGGAGGAGAGTTGACGAACGACTTTGAGGTCGTTGCTGGTCTTAAGCAGGGGGATGCGCTGTCGCCCATGCTGTTCTACTTGGCACTCGAGCACGTCATACGAAGAATAGAATGGCTAGACGGCGGAGTCATGTTGAACGGTCTGCATAAGATAGTTGGGTACGCGGATGATGCAGGGAAGAGGAGATTGAACTTCGCATCCAGGGCGCCCTTAGATGCACAGCAGCTCTCCATAAGGTGTTAGTGTCCAAGATCATGCACCGGAGGACCAAGATTTGCATTTACAAGACTATCATTAGACCGATCTTAATGTATGGATGCGAAGCGTGGACGCTCACCTTGAAAGAAGAGAATAAGCTCCTTGTTGTGGAGAGAAAAATCTTCCGCAAAATTCTCGGACCTACCCAGAGACCTGACGGTTGTTGGAGAATCCGAAAAAACCAAGAGCTGGAGGACATCATTTCTGAGCCCAACATCATTGGCGAGATTAAATCCGCAAGGCTTCGCTGGCTCGGACATGTGTTTAGGAATGCCAGTTGGCAGAGCGGTGAAGAAGGCCTTCCTAGGAAGACCCAGTGGACGCAGACTGGTTGGTAGGCCAAGATACCGCTGGAAAGACGAGGTGGATAAGGACCTACGCGCCCTGAATGCAGAGAACTGGAAGAAGAGCGCCCAGAACCGGGCGCATTGGCGCCAACTCGTATCGGAGGACAAGATCCACTTTGGGTCGCTGAGCCAGCGGAGTAAGTAAGTAAGGTATCGGTATTGTAATTTAGTTAAGACCCATTGGGAAACTAAATTACCCAAAATGGTAAAATAAGAAGAAACACTGCTAAAATTGAAGTACCTTGAATTGAAGTTTCAGTTATTCTACGACTCTCAACATTCCTATTTCAATCTCGTAGCGAACTCCTCTTTCCATCAATTAAATAGCTCATTGAGTGATCTATTTACTAAGCCTATAGTTACCTACCACTTTAGAGCTGTAAGTAACACTTGGTCGAAGAATTTCCTTTTGAAATATAAGTACTGCGGGATATTGAATCAGATGATATTGTGCTGTCCGGCACTACTTTACTATTGACCTTTTCCTCAAAGTTGGATCCACCCAACTGGTCCAGCTGTCTGTCTCCGGTACACATATATTCGTCGACTTTGAGCTTAGATCTTGACTGGAGTTTGTATCTCAAATTCTAGATATTTCATATGTTCTTCGTTGATCTTCGTTGTATCTTAAGCCCAACGCATTCAGGGGCTCTACAGACATCTATGAGTATAGTGCTCAAGTTCTCCAAGGTTTCAGCCATAATTACTTTATAGTCGGCGAACCGAAGGTGGGTGGTAGAACTGATATACTCGCTATTGATGTTGATGACAAAGCCCTATCCAGACCAAAATCTTGAAGACATTTCCCAAAGCAACCAAAAACAGTTTTGACATACTCCTCAGTGCAATGGTATGGGTTTCGAATACCGATCTTGGAGACGAACTGGACGCTACAATATAAGTACCAGTAGTCTACTTGGCTTACTTGTTCTACTGTTTGTTGGTTACTTGTTCTTTGGACACATAACCCACAAACTTGGAAGACCTGCAAAAACTTATTGTCTCGGGAAAGTTTCAAAGGAAAAGACCGAGCCCCATGCACAGACCGGATCCGCACCACACTCAACATTCAGGTTGCTGAAGCGGTCCACGCAGCCAAAAACGGGGGCCGTTGGCGGAAGATCGTAAAAGAGAGATTTATGGCTTGATAATCACGACCCCCGGCATTGTGGTATCGGCGCAAGGAGGAAAAGTCTACTTGGTACCGCTGGAAATAGTGTACATATAGTATTTGATTATGAATAGGGGGTAACCCGTAACCCCTTATTTATAAACGTCTCGATCGATTCAAATGCTTCGGCAAAGGCCACGAACGTTAAGCAGAGGGGCAAGTTATACCTCTCGGTCTTCTGTATAACCTGACGTTACTTGCGCAAATACCGAAACCGGCATGTTCGGGAGGCTGGATGTCGTCGAGCCTAAGTATCTACGTGTAATGAGTGATGACTGATGACACTCGATAGGCTGATATTTTATTTCCTGTATATGAGCATTATGTAAATAAATACATAAAGCAAATACGAAGCTTAGTATTTAGTAATTAACCCATAAGAAATAAGTCAGTTATTCAGTCAAGGCCACGCCGATTTCACGCCGACCATTAGTCGGCGGCGGCGGCGTGGCGAAAAAGGTCGGCGGCGGCGTGACGCCGGCGCGGCGCACACATCTATTTTGGATTACAATGCTACCACAATGTGTTCTAATATCACCACACCTTTTGCCTGACAATCAAAAAATACGAATAGAAATAAAACTATGAAAACGGATAAACTCGCGTATATTAACTAATTTTCTGCTGTTTTTTTTTTTAATTTTTTTTTGTGGTCTGCGGATGTCATCCGCAGACCATGAACCCTGTGAAGTGTTCGAGACGTCGGAATGAAGTTAAAATTAGTTAATATACGCGAGTTTATCCGTTTTCATCGTTTTATTTCATGAGTAATCCTCACGGTAACCGAAGAAAATATTAAATACGAATAGACTTGACGAAATAACCTCTACCTAAAAAAACAATTGAAATAAATAATTTAAACAAATTGTTGTTATGATAAAAAGTACTGGAAATGTTAAAAAGTATTCAAATCGGCCTAAAAAAAAGAAAAAAAATTTTTTTTTTGGTGGAATTGACATTAGGTCTCGTAATATTTTTTGTTTATTTTGATGTCTAGGATGCATAGTTAAAATCTTTCGCAATGCTCGCGTAACACCGTGTATATTGAAATCTGTGCTTCGTGTATTAACCGATGGTCGTGTTGGCAGGGCCTGGTGGACTCTGACGACCTGCCGCTGAACGTGTCCCGCGAGACTCTCCAGCAGCACAAGCTCATCAAGGTGATCAAGAAGAAACTCGTCCGCAAGGCGCTCGACATGCTCAAGAAGATCCCCGACGACGAGTACGAGGCCTTCTGGAAGGAGTACTCTACCAAGTTAGTGGTTGTTTCTTTTATTGTTTTCTTCTACTATTGATTCTATGATTACCAGCCCGTTGAGCAGGCTGGCTTCCGGAGAGGATATTCAACATTCGACCATATTCACACGGTTAAGCAGCTGATGGAGAAATGCAAAGAATATAACCTGCCCCTGTGTTTTGCCTTCGTCGACTATGAAAAGGCTTTCGACAGTGTCGAACACTGGGCGGTGTTTCATTCTCTCCATCGCTGTGGTATTGACAGCAGATATGTTGATATCCTCCAGGAGCTGTACAAATGTGCAACCATGCAAGTACAGATGCACGAACATACCAACCCCGTGCCCTTGAAGCGGGGTGTACGCCAAGGAGATACCCTTTCGCCCAAGCTCTTCACAAGTGTCTTGGAAGACGTGATGAAGACTCTAGACTGGAGCGAAAGAGGCATCGATATCAATGGCGCGAGACTGTCGCATTTAAGGTTCGCAGATGACCTGATCCTCCTAGCTGAGAACGTTGCAGACCTCCATGATATGCTCGACGAACTTCGGGTAGCATCTCTGAAGGTTGACCTTAAGATGAACATGTCCAAGACCAAGATCATGACTAATCATCCACTTGAAACACCAAACATCACTGTTGGAAATTCCCAGGTGGAGATTGTGGATGATTATGTATATCTTGGACATTGTTTATCTTTCGGCCAAGGAATATTGGAGAAAGAGGTCGCTAGACGAATCCAGCTGGGATGGGCTGCATTCAGTAACCTTGCGGACGTCCTCAAGTCCAAGATCCCTCAATGCCTCAAAACAAAGGTATTTAACCAATGTGTGCTGCCTGTCCTCACTTATGGATCGGAAACCTGGGCTCTCACCAAGGGATTGCTCCACAAAATGAACGTGGCACAAAGAGCCATGGAGCGAGCCATGTTGGGCATATCCCTTGTCGATCGAGTCCGCAATAGCGAAATCCGACGCCGAACTAAAGTATTGGACGTCGGTAAACGCATTACACAACTGAAGTGGAGATGGGCGGGACACTTGGCGAGAAGAACAGATGGGAGATGGACAAGGCAGGTTACTGAATGGTGGCTAAGGTGGGCAAAAAGGTCGGCGTGCAGGCCATCGACAAGGTGGTCTGACGATATCTGCCGCACAACAAATAAGATGTGGATGAGGTTAGCACAGGACCGAGAGGAGTGGCGTAATAAAGAAGAGGCCTATACTCAGCAGTGGGTGGATACGGGCTGAATAGATAGATAGATAGATAGATTGATTCTAATATTCGAATCCCGTGACAACCAGAGTCTTTCGCAGTTGTAGTCCGGGAGCTAAACTTTAACTTGTTCGAGAAAATTACATTAAATCCTACAGTATATTTATTTCAGGAATATGATAAAACATCGTTTTGTGAATATATGAATCTAATTATCCCTGATAAATGTGTGGAGGTTTTTTCATAAAATCAATATTAAGATTTAATAGTTTAATAAAAAGAAACAATAAATCCTACAGTAGGGATTTATTATCCGAGGGGCCTAACTGAATATTTAAGACAATATTTTAAAAAGTCACCACTGAATAATCGTAGATATAGTCAGAAAAAATAAAATTATTTTTAAAATTCATAACAATCAAACAGAAATTAAACAAATGGTGATTTTTTACTATAATGACCCAACAATTATTATACTCATCCAAAGAAAAAATTACGTCAGTGACTCAATGCTAACTATTTTTTTTACAGTTTTAACTGATTTACGTGCAGGCGCATTAATTCTACATCAATTTTTTTTAATGTACCTCATGTCAATAATTAGTTGTGGCACAATACCAAAAAAATCCCCTATGTATACTCTAAGCATTTCTTACAATTTTCGAAATGGTTATTGTTAAAATAAATCGGAGCGGCGCTGACGTCATACATGCGCGGCCGGCCGCAGGGCAGCGGATAAACGTAGGTGGGGGTACTATGTAGACAGGACGGTGCGTCAAATTACAGAAGGAATTTCGTAGGAAGGAAGTAGAAACGTCTTAAATAAAAATTAGTAGTAAAATAAATAGGTATTAAGCAGTTTTTGAACTGACGATTAAAAATGTAGGCACCTATACAACTTGTAACCTATTAGGGGCCTGTATTTAATTCCCGACGCAAAATGAGGTGTTACAATTATTCAAAAATGTCTAGTAATAAAGGATAAGGTTCAATAACATTTTATTCAACGACTGTAACATGTACATGTCTATAGAAGTTTCGGTTTCGGCCGAGATTGGAGCCAAGCCGAACCTTCGGTATCGGTTTCGGCAAAAAACATGTTTCGGTTACAAACTAATATGAAACTCCCGTGAGGTTCAGATATAGATTAACATACATTAAAACGGGTCATTCACGTATTATGCGATTTGGTCAACGCCGCTTAGCCGTCACAAAAAATGTCTCATGAAAAGTAAACCTTTCGAGCATTATTCGATGTAAAATACATGAATGACTCATTTTAATTTATGCTAATGCTAATTAAATATTATTATATTATCGTCAGGTGACAACGAAAACTCACTAACTACGAGAAAATAATTATTGGACAAATAAGGTTCATCATGGTTCTAGTAGTAGTTAGTGAGTTTTGGTTGTCACCTGACATTATATTATGTTAAATGTTTTAAACGATACTGTTTGTGCCCAGTCTACAAGGTTCTAATATTATCGTGCCTTGACTTGTGCATTAAAAATCATTCAATAGTGTGATTATGGTAAGTGTGGTCATCTAGATTATCTGTAAACTAGTATTGGAGAACGAAGCTTTCGCGACTACATTTTTTAAATTTCCTGCCTTTTTCTACTGACAAGCTAAATGGCCGCACTATTTCTATCCGATAAAAGTCTAATAAAACGATGTAATAGGTTTGTATTTTATGGTTTATTACACATTTAATCAACAATCATTTAATCAACTAAAGCAAAACTAAATAAAAAACACGTTTGAATCAAACACGCCGTCTTTTTGACTGTACTATAGTAGCATTATCGGTGTCTGTTTGATTATCTGAAAGGTCATCGACCTCATCAGGCTCAATCATGTACGTTTGGGCATTATTGCAAGACTGACCTTTACAGTTCTCGCAGACATCCGTACACTTAAGGCCAGATTTTCGACACCCACATTGCGACCCACAGTTAGTCTTGCATCGACAGAAAAGCATTTTTAAAACGTTGTCAGGTGCAGGCTTAACTGTGGTAGTAACCGGTGTTAAAACGTTATTCCGTTCTTCCCAGCCGTACTTTCTAGGGTTCAGAAGATTTCCCATCCATTGTTGTAATTGGTGGTAAACTCGTAATGAATGTTGTTTTGCAGCTGCTTTGGTAGGAGGCAAATTTGCTAAATTAATTTTACTTTTAGTGAGACTTCGGGTGAATTTTTGGTAACGCAAATCGTTTAAATCTCCTTTAAAGTCACCACCGTATAACGCCAAAAATAATCTCTCACCTGCTAAAACGATTGCATCCTGAGAAGCATTTTTATCATAAAACGCTAAGAGATGATCTCTCAGTTGTTCATTTCTGTTTACAACCTCAAATATTTTTTTCTTTCCAATATTATATAGAGCTGAGGTTGTGTCACATCCACTAAATGCGTGCAACAACAAGACGTGGCTCTCCAAATTTTTATATTTCATACAATTTGCGTTGTATATTTTCGCTTCCGTTTTTCCTTTCGCGGGCTTTGCTATGAACACATTAGCTTCATCAGTTTTTAAAACCGCTTAATATAATTAAAAGATCAACATCATCTCCCACAATTATCACACAGTCGTTTCTTGACGACTGAGCTAAGGCTTCCATTACAATTTGGCTATCGGCGTCTGCTCCACATTGAGTGATATTTATACCATCATCTTTTAAGTATCGGCTCAAAAGCGCAATAAGTCGTGATTTGTTCTTATTACTTAACAAGAATTCAGACTGGGCAGTTGTAATTTGCATTTTTGGCTCAAATATTACGTCAGCAGTCATTTCATGACCTGACCGCCTCATTCTCTCTGCTGTTTTGGTACAAGTGAGTAATGTTTGCTCGTCATACCCGTCAAAAACGACAGTTATTCCGTTGCTGTTTCCGTAATAACGCTTCACGTAGTTCTTTATTGTGATACATATTTCTTCATAAGTCTGCCCTTTATTCCATACAACTCTGTGCAGGAGATGACCACCATCAATAATATAATATAATTCTCTGCCAGTAAACGAGACGTCGATCGGATTAAACAATTCGTATAATGCGGATTTTTTTGTTTTCCGCATACCCACGTCGTCAAACAAGCTCATCGGATAAGGCGTAAGTTCGTGCGTCATATATTCCCTCATCTCTTCCTCCCCTTTCTTTAAGAATGATATTCGTTGAAAGATAGTGAGAGGGTCGATTGGCGTATCCTGGCTTTGGTCCTGGATTTTGGTGACATTTATGGTAGATATTGGGACAACCCTTTCTTTTCGCGAGTATGTCAGTTCTGAAAATGGCATATCAACTTTAGTGCCCAAAATATTTTCACCGATTTCAAAAGCTTGATGACAATTTATAGTGTTTGTATCACCAGTTAAACCGGTACTTAAGGACACAATTTCATTTTCGGAATGTTGTTTAAATGGTTCATGTTCTTCAAACCATTCTGTCAGTTTGAGGGCATCTGAATCATCTCTTATTATTCTAGATGGCATTGAGTCTTTAGGACTAATGTCAATGCTGCCTTCTAAATCACAGAACGACTCTAAGCAGCTCTCAACCTTTTGAACAACAGGCATGGACAAAACCCATTTTGCTATGACACTGTCAGTCATACCTCGTCCATGGGTAAGACCACCTCTACATTTCATAGTTCTCATAAGAGATTGTTCAATAACCATGTCTGTCCATGTACCAGTCCAAAATTTGTTAGTTCGTCTGATAGTAAATCCGCCGCTGGTAAATTTCCTGTATTCTTCTGGACACATTATTTTATCTAGATTTTCCATGTCCTGTATATATATACGTAGACTTTTGGCATAGTGAAAGTGCCCGGATGCCACGAAAATCGGAAGCATTTGTTTGACTGTCTCTAAATGTAATTGCCAATTCCCGGAACGCTCTGCTTCAATAAATTTCTTTACGAGACATACCATCTTAAAATATTGAATCCAAAGTTTTGCTGTTGGACTTATCTGTTCAATTTGGCTCAAAGCATCATAAAACTTTTTTTTTATGATAGCCATAGCTTCCTGCGTCGTGTGTTCGGCGGTAGTACCAGAGTTAAGATGGTCAAAAATATCTTCCAACTGCGAAGCTTCATGGTCGTCTATATGTATCTCTTTGAAAATATATTCACTAAGCACTAAATGCGTCAATATATTGGCTCTTAGGGCTCTGGAGTAGGCGTGGCCGCTTAACATATGGTTCACTGTGTTAGGGGCGTATATAGTGGACCACAATTCTTTAAGGCCACTCCCGGCCATTATGTAGCCTATTCCTCCCAAAAATGACATAAGAAGATGAAAACCACCTATTCTGATTACAACATTCTTGAGAAGCGATGCTTCCGTGTCAGTAGCCGAAGCGACTATTTCTCTAGACTTGGCATACAGTGGCTGATCAAAAGTAACAAACGTGATCTTCTGGTTATTTTCCGCAGTTTTCTGGCAGGCCATAGTTAAAACCGTATTAATGGTATCATAATTAGATGGTGGCGAATTAACGAATGGTAGCGTTTTAATATGAGTGACTTCAAACGCTTCTTTTTCTGTCAATTGCTGCATGAAGCCGTTCCATCCGCCAATATCTGGTATGTTTTTATGCTTACCGTATAGCCACATCATATCGCCGTTTGATGGTAAAATCATTTTACAGTTTGCTACTGTGTTTTTTACAGTAACTTCTCTCAGCCCATTTTTATTTTTATTGTAGTGCTGCAACGGTACGTACCCAAAACTGCCTAACAGTTCTTCATTGGCCATTTTCTCCACCCTTAATATGGGCTGCTCGAGCATTGTTTTCGGAATGGGAGTCATGCACTGTATTCCACCCATTGCGTGAAACGTGTTATGTCCATCAATTGTATTAGTGTTTGCATCGGCATTATCAAACACAAACTGGATAAAATCCGATTTGTCGTAGAGAGAATAATCATAATTGATCGCAGAAACCTCAAATACGTTAGTTTCTTTGTAGGAAGCGCAAAAACCGAGAGCGTTCAAAATGTTAATCAAAATTTTTGAACCATAATTTTTTTTTAGTGTAATCGAGAGTGCCAATAAAATACATGACATGTATTTTTTAGGCCGCAACACTTGAAGAATCGCATGAGCAATTGCAATCATTTTTCTTTTAGTGGGTTCGGTAGCTTTAGGGCCAATAAGAGTTTTTAAAAATATGGACAAGCTTTCTGGGACGTCTTTTTCAGCCGCTTTCACGAAACTGCTTGGACTGGGATAACTAGATTTGTCGTAAGTTTTTGTTCGTATGTCTTCTCTTATAATATCAGCTGCTTTTTTTACGATTCTTAACCTTTCTTCCGATTCATTGCTAGATTTTTGAAAATACCAGTTATCAATCAAAATGTCATCAACAGAATCTTTCAAAGTTACAATTGGACTTTGGCCTGGTGGATGGGCAACGTATATTTTGCCTTTGAATTTGTCGCATAATTTTTTTAAAATTGTTCGGTCATCTGGTTTAAAATCAGTCAGCAATGCACTCAACTCTTTAATGCTAAATTGGGAATCTTCATTTTCTTCAATGTAGTCGTATATAATGTTCATAGCCGTTGTTACATCGTCGCATTCCGGACGACCTAAAAATATAATAAAAGTTATTAAATAATTAGGAACTTAGAAAGACGTGCTTACTGTTAGAATAAAGTCGGGTCACGCACATGCGCGATAGTTGCGTGGAGAGCTATCACCGTGAAAAGTTTAAATTCTGCTCTTCGGCCGCATATTACGGAACGCTGCGCTAACAAAGCCGCTTTCCGACTGCGTCGAGCAGAAAATTAGTATACACCATTGGCCAATACATAAGAATACCTCAGATCACATGTTTTACATGAGATCTGGGACATTTACTTAAAGGCCTCAGTACATAATTTACTATAAAATTTTATTAGTTTACCCGTGTGGTGTGAATACTGTGAATAGTGTGGTAGTAGTATGTACGACACTATGCACACCACAACAATTCCTGTAGTATCTAATATTTGCAACTGCATGTGTACTATATGAATTACACCAATAAATAGCTCCCAAACGGGTAACGTAACACCGGCCGAAACCGAAACCGAAACTTGGGTAGACATGTCAAAATCGTTGAATAAAATGTTATTTCTAGACATGAACAATTATAACACCACTCTTTTGGCGTCGGGGATTAAATACAGGCCCATAATACCATCATTCCGGAAACAAGCTCAAGCGTGACTTCACTTTACTGAGCTAGCGACTAGAGCGAGACGGACTGCGTCATTGCCGCCCGTCGGCTGTACCGAGCGCGTCCGAAAGTGCAATGTCATAAGTTTCGGTTTCGGCAAAAATTCATATTTCGGTCGGACACTACTTGTTAGGTAAATTAATGGCGCTTACGTCATAAGAATAAGGATTAAAGATAAGGTACCTTTTCTTAAATATTTCTCTTTATCTAGTTCTACATAGATATTTTCTACATAGATAATAAAAGTTAAGTAGTAGTACCTCTTTTCAAATTTTGCTTGGGTAACATAACGCCCGTATAACATTTCTTATGGTAACGTCCTTGGACACGAACCAAATTTATGTTTTCAATCCGTTGCAAGACCTGAAACATAAAGTTAAATTCAATGGGCTAAGCCTCTTATCATTTCTTGTTTACAATTTAGGTACTACATTGGTACCCAAATCATACTCAGACAAGCAAACTTTATCAGTAGAAAAAGGCGACAAATTTTAAAAGTGTAGGCGCGAGACGAGAGTTATACGATTTGCCATATAAATTTTAAATTTCGCGCACTTTTTTACAGATAAAATTACTTGTCCAACTATAGGTACTTTAGTTTCGATTCGAGTTTACTGCGCACCGACATAGTGGTAAGAAACTTGGTTTTAATAAGGATATAGGTACCTATATAATGAAAGTAGGTACTTACCACCTGATTAAGACTTGACTGGTGATTGCCCCGAAGCGCTTCAATTATAGTTTGTGTAGTGTTCTCATTACTTACTCTGTAAGTAACACATCGTTTTTTCCACTGGTTTTTTATTTTCTTTTCCCATCAACTCATCACTAAGGTCTTGAGCACAAATAAAACATTTTTCCGTAAAAGGAAAAGCTGGAGCACTATTCCCACTGGGACCAGCAATGGCGCCGTCATCATTTTCGGGAAGAGGATTATTAAAGGGTTTAGCAGCCTTACCGAACAAGAGGTGCCTTTCCCCACGGATGAGGTCAATATTTTAGGTGGTGTACTAGCAGGACCTAAGAATACTCCATGCTTAATATCAGCTCTAGATCTTCTTTTGTTTCAGAGTTATTCAAGATAATGTAAAATATACAGGGTGTCGTTGAAAGTGGCATATTTCGAGAACTATTCAAGTTAGATCAACCAAACAAAATTGTGTTTGATAACAATAAAATAAACTACACAATGCATATTTTTAACCTGCATCTTGTCCTTATTTTTCATAATAAAAAACAGAGTTCTTGTTTTTTTTTCCATATTTTTTTTTTATTTCACGCGGAGGTACACCTACAAAAAAAATATGCATACATAGCCACTAATGTCCACTGTATACATAAATAAAAATATTTCCGTAAATCATCGTGCGTCATGCCAAAAAAAAAAATTTCAGAAGTAGTCGTTACTCGGCATACAAATAAAGTACCAGCGTTGTGTGAACATAAGTTAGTGTGTAGGTATACAATCTCTCGACACTTATCGCACAAAATATCATTGACGTCAATTGACTTATTAGTACATTTGCTATACAGGGTGGTCCAAACCTTGACGTCAAAAACTTTTTTTTAGGTTCTCAACGTCATGGGCTATCAGAATATACCCCATTTATGTTAGCCGATTTTTTGTAGTTTTCAAGTTATGAATTTTTTTTTTAAATTTTTAGAGAAATACTGGAATGAAGAAATTTATTGATAAAAAAAACTATTGGGTTTTTTAAATATTTTCTTTTTGTGAAAGTATTACTACAAATAAAGCACTTACTGACAAAAAAATTAGCGTCCTCACTTTGATACAAGTAGGATAAAAAGTACCAAATTCAAAATTTTACCTTAAAAACGCATCAAAATAGCATTAATGTAGGTAAATAAAAAAATAAAACATATCCCAAGGATTTTTGGTAATCTAAAGACTGCCCTAGACCTTAAACCTTCCTAAAAGCAAAAAAAAAGTGATACTTAATGATGAGGATTTTTCGGAGTAGTCGCTCAAATAAACTTAAAAAAAAGCTTCTAAATTTTTTATTTAAAAATAAAGTAAAATTTCGTCTGTTTTGTTGTTCTCATCAATAAACAAAAACAGAAAATACACGAAAACTCAATTTGTGTACTTATTCAAGTATTTTTTTACTACTTTAAAATTTTAAGCTTTTTTGAGTTTATTTGACCGACTACTCCGAAAAATCCTCATCATTAAGTATCACTTTTTTTTTCCTTTGCGAAGGCTCAAGGTCTAGGGCGGTCTTTAGAATACTAAAATCCCTTGGGATATGTTTTATTTTTTATTTACGTAAATTAATGCTATTTTGATGCGTTTTTAGCGTAAAATTTTGAATTTGGTATTTTTTTATCCTACTTGTATCGAACTGAGGACGCTAATTTTTTTGTCAATAAATGCTTTATTACAAAAAGAAACTAGTTAAAAAACCCAATAGTTTTATTTATATTAATACATTCCTTCATTCCAGAATTTCTCAAAAAAAAAATTTTCAAAAATTAATAACTTGAAAACTACAAAAAATCGGCTAACATACATGGGGTATATTCTGATAGCTCATAACGTGAGGAATCTAAAAAAAATTTATTGACGTCAAGGTTTGGACCACCCTGTATAAAAGAGAGAT
>JALPQI010025803.1:0-14965 GCA_025490895.1 Thaumatotibia leucotreta
TTCTTTTTTTGAGTACGAAACGGGTGTGCTAAATTTTTGATTCAAGCTTACAGCTGAGGGACATGTAGAGACATCACTCAAAACTTCATTTTTATTTGAAGAAGATACATCACTATCTGTATTATCACTACTCTCATTCATATCGTCATCTTCGAAATCGGATTGAGTTGATTTATATTTATTTTGGAAATCAGGATCAAAAATTTCATCACCATCGAAATCTGCTTGTTGTAAGTTCTCCAATTTAGTTCTTTTATTACTTTTTGAAGAATGTGAATTCAACGTTAAATCACTGGCATTTTTCATACCAGTTCTTACATTATTGACTGTTTTTTCTCGATTTGGTGAAACGTATGAATTATTATAGATACGAGAGTTGCTGTTAGCCAATTGATTAAGAGGTTCAGTGATAGGTTTAAGAACATTTTCAAGAGCATTGTCACTATTCATTTTTATATCTCGCAAAATTTTTACTTTCTTTTTAACAGCTGCAGCTGATTTTAATATTTCTCGCTTTATCTTTTTTTCATCCATGATGCTGTTAGTTTGATACCAGAAGTGGAAATGATAGTATTTCATAGTTTTTTTAACTTTATATTATCAGTTAAATAACGACAAAAGTATCAAATTGCATCCTGTAACACCCCTTATTTTTTTCGCAGTCCTTATTTATAACAACATAGCTGTAGGGGGTACACCATATTTTCGAACATAATTCCTTAAACTGTGACCATGTCATATCTGAATTGACATGTTCATCATAAACGTGTCTTAAATTAATATCATCCTGTTTAAATAGCACAATTAAATTAGCATTATCTCGTATTAGTTGTTTCGGTATTTTACTGTAGGTTTGATTTAAATACAGACAATCGATATTATTGTGTCGACCCATCGCAAAGTAGTCTCTAATGGTGTTTTGATTTTCACACGAGACATCATCAAATATTATCACAGAATTAGGTTTAGCTTCCGATGGACTCAAAACTTCTGCTTTGTCGTGAAACTTATAAAATGTTACACTGGGCACCAGTTTCAACACATTTTCTAAATAAACATATTTAGATTGAAAAAGAGTTTTAGAATAAACATAAACATTTTTAAAACGTAATCCATCTTTGTGCAAAAGTAATCCAAGTACCAAATTGGTTTTTCCTGAATTAGATGGACCACACACAAGTGCTCTTATAGTATTTGGTAGGAGTTTACCATGTCTTGATTGTTTCTTAGAAATGCCAGGGTCAAAATTATGTAATCGAAGTGTGTTAGGTTGTTTTACGAATTTCATATTAGCCAAATTTTCAACGGCATGGCTAATTTTGTGTGTAGCGTAAGAGTGATAAGTCTTTACTAAAATTTACATAACATTTACGAGATTATATAACCAGATCACACGACAAAATAACTGTTAACGAATTTGATCAAGTTGATCAGTAGTATAAATAAATTTGAACAAGTTGATCGGTAGGTATATATTGTGGCATACTAGATCACTTTAATGATAATTTGAACAAGTTGATTAGTAGTTATATATTGGGGCATACTAGATCACTTTAATACTGATTGCTGCAACGGAACAGAAACAAACATCAATTATAACCTGAATTTCTACAGAAACTGTAACCCGCATAGAGCGAACGCAGTGAGCGGCCAAATGCGTTTTACAGTTTCTGATGAAATTCAGGTTATTATTGATGTTTGTTTCCGTTCCGTTGCAGCAATCAGTATTAAAGTGATCTAGTATGCCCAATATATACCTACTAACTGAATATTATGGACCGTATGATATATTTACATAGGGTCGATATCATTAGACATTTTTGTTTCTTTGGCGGATTAGGGAGAGAAATGTGATATTTAAACAACTAGTTGCAACTGCCTGGTTATTTTAGTCGGGAGTTTTATATATGCTGTTTTAATGATACATCGTTACTTGTTTATTAATTTTTTTCCGGCTATTTACACCTTACCTTTATATATTTCATTAGGTTCTTTACACGACACGCAATTACAAACTAAGATATACATACACGTAAAGCATATCTTTTTATTCAGTTTTTTTGGCATATTTAGAAATTAAGTTTGCCGAGTGATGAATTATTTTCAGTCGCGTAAATATTTAAGAGTACAATATCTCATTTTATATGAGTACATATTTTCAATATCTTTATATAATCCGATTTGTTTATTACAATTCAAAAAATGAATAATTTTTCTGTTTACTTTAGTTATTTATTATTTAATTCAATTGCACTCTTGACCAGAACTTGGATTTTATAACTACACACATTAACTGTATTATTTTGGATTGACTTTGTAATTATTTTAATGCTATAATGTAAATGTAAATTTTCTTTAATTATCACACACAAGGTTACCGCCACTGTCACGTTTGTCGCATTGAATTATACTTTATCAAAACGTCAGCCACTATCACTGATAACATTGTTTCCTTAATTTAAACTTTATGAATGTAATCACCGAGTATTTAAATAGCGTATTTATAACGTAATGTATTATTATGCGCAAAGATAATGGTAACAAGATTTTTTCAATTGCAAATTCAATGTCGTAGTGGATATCACAATTACCATAAGTAGGTTTTTTTAATAATCAGGATCGAAAACAATGCAAGTGATTAAAATGCAGATTTACAAGTAGAAGGAATCCAAAAAAGTGATGGCCTAATTAAATACAATTTTTAAAGTTTTTGTACTGAGTGGATTAGCTTTAGCTTCAATTCGGGTAATAAATAATTCTAATTGCGATAGCAAGATAATACGAGTTTTCATACTAGACACGATACGATAGCAAAACAGTACCTACCTGACTACATCCGTGATTGTTTTAGTGCGACTTGATTTGATAGGGCTATGTATGACCATATATAAACGTGGACATCTAATGTGGGCTTGACAATTACCCCACGAACATGCAAAAGGCATAATAACTGGCAAGTCAAATCAACATCTTATTTGAAGTGTCAAAACTATCGCCACTAAGAAGTTTTACATGAAATACAAGTGTCGTCATATTTGTATACTGCCAAGTTACCTACTCTTGTAATAATCCAATTTATGAAATAGAAGTTGTGTACAAAAATTATGCAATTTATATTTTAGTAACAATTTCTTTCTGTCGTGCATAAGGTGAAATAATTTGAAGGCTCCATGGAAAGAACATATTTAGTCCATATAAAATTCAGGGCTTTCCGTGGACCTTTCGTTTTATTATGAAACCGCGATTAGAATGAGATTCGAAAGTACTGTTGACACAACAGTGTATACGTTAATCTAGGTTATATTCATATAAACAACTCTTTTTCTGGTAAATCCCTTCTGATTCCGGTTTTATAATAACTACAGTCATCGATCATCATCCCTATTACGCCACCAGGCGTGGACATACCGCTTTTCATAAATTCGCGAATTGCATTTGATTAAAAAAAATGTATTTGAAAACAAACCTTATAGTAAATCTTTTGTGCTACTAAGTTACCCATATAGTTTGTGTGACTAACTTTCGTAACACAATAGAAACGATCATGATTTTGTCATTTCAATTACATACAATACCAATATTTGAAATCGACTCTATGTTCGAGCAATATCTTTGACTTGTAAATATAATATAGCCAATGAAAACTATTAACTTTAATCACAACTATGTTGAAATAACGAGTTAATTTACATAGGTTTACGTATATGTATAGACGTTGATGGGTGAATATCTGAGCGTTTCAACCGCCTAATTTTTGCCGAAATTTCTATTCGTTACAATGTGCTACTTTGTCATTTGAAGGAGGCACGGTACCTTATACAAATGACGAAGTATAACATTGAGACAAAATGATGCCACCAAAATTAGGCGGTTGAAACGGTCAGATATTCACCCACATGCTCTATAGAAGGGAAAGCGATACTAAACTTGTCAACGAAGTTTTAGGACCATTTTTTAATTTAATTTAGTATGACGTGCGATATCTATGTTTTATTGGTTGATAGAGGCTATCATACGAGTATCACTTACTTTTTCGTTATCCTTTATTTTTAGGTTTCACATTGTTTCATATGTATATTAATGTCTCATTTATCACAAACATGTAACACTTATACTTTTTCAAGCATTTTTACACATTTCATTCATGAAGATTTCATAGTATCCAGAATTGAAAACACATAACCATCGTTTTACGTATTGTTTTTAAAATTTTCCAAAACACACGAGTCCTTTCCCGAAACCGAGAGAAGCGAGTGATTTTTTAATCTCCTTGATCAAATATTTCACAAAACTAAAGGATTTCACACTATGATCTTTATTTCTTTATATTCAACCTTTTCTATATTATAATAAAATCGATATTGCATATGACTTAGGCAGAAGATAATCTGTTAGGTTAGCGATAGTGTTTTGTTTATAAGCGATTAACATTGTTTGGAAATGTAGGGCAGAGATAAGAAGTGTGGAGTTCTGATATATTTTGCCGTGTTAATTTGTACAGGCGCTTAAGTTTTTTTTTGCAAGCAGTACACACAGATGTAACCTGTTACTGTTTAATTAATACAAATTGACAGTGAAAGGTAGACCTAGTACTCGTGATTTTGAACCTTACACTCTGTGTCCGCGTAATAGGTCATCAATCATCATCATCAACATCTTCAGCGTTTTCAATGCACTTCTGAACATATTAGTCTATAACATATCAGTCCATTGCTTTATTTAAAAATATTTATTTATTGCTGGACAAAGTCCTCTCCTAAACCTACACGTATGGAAGCATTAAGAGGTAATGTAAGCGGATTGGCGCAGTAATGAAAATAAATAAATATTTTTTTGCACATCTATAGAAATCACAAATCGACCTAGTCCCACAATAAGCTCATTTAAGGTTTGTGATGTGGGTACCAGGCAACGATATATACAATAGATAGATACTTATAGATACTTAAATACATACACAGCCATGACCAAGGAATAAATATTTGTGATAAATAAATACACAAATAATGCCCTCGCCAGGATTCGAACCCGGAATCTCCAGCTTCGTAGGAAGGGTCACTACCAGCTAGGCTACGAAGGCTGACCACTATGATAGACTATGACTATAGGATGTGTCCACTATGATGACGCTGCTGCCAATCATATTGTCAGTGGCACTTCAATCCCTTAGTCGACTCTTACGACACCCACGGGAAGAGTTGGGGTGATGACAAGACAACAGCTCAAATAATGTAGTGAACCGCTTGTCTGTAGGCAGGTTGCTCTTGTCGACTTGTTTATACTGCTCTAATAATAGTGACACATACCCGGATCCTGTTCTCGGCCTCATAGCTCCTGTCATAGTTGTTGGCGTACACGGGCGAGTATTGCGGGTTCCTGTCGCTTGTCTGTAGGCAGGTTGCTCTTGTCGACTTGTTTATACTGCTCTAATAATAGTGACACATACCCGGATCCTGTTCTCGGCCTCATAGCTCCTGTCATAGTTGTTGGCGTACACGGGCGAGTATTGCGGGTTCCTGTCGCTTGTCTGTAGGCAGGTTGCTCTTGTCGACTTGTTTATACTGCTCTAATAATAGTGACACATACCTGGTTTTTTTTTTTTTTTTTTTTTTTTTTTTTTTTTTTTTTTTTTTTTTGTTTTTTTTTTTTTTTTGGTTGCTCTTGTCGACTTGTTTATACTGCTCTAATAATAGTGACACATACCCGGATCCTCCTGTTCTCGGCCTCATAGCTCCTGTCATAGTTGTTGGCGTACACGGGCGAATATTGCGGGTTCCTGTCGAACGATGGCGATGGTAGGCTCGGCCGCTTATCTGTAGGCAGGTTGCTCTTGTCGACGCTATTGTTTATCTTTCCGTAGATGTTGTCTTTTTGGTCGTTGTTCACCTAAAAAATTACGTTTTAGTAAACCGTCTGTTGTTTACCATAAGGGCGGTAACTTTATGGATCGATTGCAGTTACATAGTTAAAGGCCTCAATGAAAACAAAATTGAACGTCACAATTTTTGTGTTATGAATTGACCATATAGTTTGTGTGACTAACTTTCGTAACACGATGGAAACTGTCGTGATTTTTGTTTAGATAAACGGTTACGTTCTCCTGGGTCACCCTTAAAATCACAGTAATAAAATTGACAAAATTTGATTTTTTTGACAGATACGTGCCCTTTCTAAGGTGGATCGATCACTGCTTATGATAATAGAGCTTGCAGAATACTTTCTTCTAGCAAGCTATGCAACTATTATCCCCTGGGTGACGTGACAGAATAATTATGTAACAACAAAAAAATTATTGACCCCTTAACTATAACGAAATAAATCGTGTAAAGGGTTAACCTTAGAGTGTATTTTGCCACAGCTACCCAGGATGCCTTAAACCATTAATGGCGTATAAAGGGTTAAGAATACAAGGAGGATCTTAAAATATAATTTAAATAAAGATAGCTTAAGAAGATTAATTACCTTTTTAAGCTTAAAATCGTTCCGTGAGTTCTCATCGAAATTCCTCACAATATCTTCTATTTTATTCTTATTCCTTAAAGCTACGTTAGCGTAAGCTCGTTTATCATTATTCTCATTAAGTACTATGATCTTCTGATCCGTATTTTTCATATAATTAGGTACATTTCTGCCTCCTAACACATCTTTCGCTGGAGTGTTCACAGTCAAAGAGTTAGAGCTAAATACTTTTGGTGAGATTTCTATTTCGTTGGACGTATAGAATTGACTTTTGCCAATTTTCTGCTGTTTCGCGTAATATTCGAATTTCGATACTTTAGCCATAATACTGGACATTTTTGGTTTTTCCTCGTCTTCTGCGTATTTCCTTGGCGCTACTGGTGGTTTTTTCTTTGCTATTTCGTTGAGTGTCATGTCTAATTCTTGGTCAAGCTGCGAGAGGTTGGTATCTTTGAAGATTTTTTGGATGTTTGCATTCTGGTAACATTGGTTCTGGTCTTGGTAACCTGAAAAAACGATGTCATATTAATGTAACTGCAGGCTTTTTGTAGTTTTTGGATTGGTTACGCATTTTAAGTTTATCAATCATCAAGAGGACTATAGGTTTTTCTTTCTATATATATATATACTATAGGTTCAACCATTCTTCAGTTGAAAGTAAAAAAAGGTAAACAAATATGGCTGACCTTTCATACCATTTATTATTATTCGACGTCTTTGACACATATTGTGAAACACGTTCACAGATATATTTTACGTTAATGCTAATAAATATCAATAATATAACAAAAAAAATATGTGAACTTCATTATTAAGGTTTTTAGTTGGTGATAAAATCAAAACTGTCTTCTGAAAGTGCGTGATTATGAAATACTTTTATTTTACTTTCAATTGACGAATGGTATACAGATATCACCAGGAAGGTTATACATCGTGTTTTTATTGATTTCCATTAAATTGGACAGGTTACTTTGGGACATTAATAGAAGTTGCATGGTATATCGACTTATTTAATTTCGTAAAAATTTTTTTTTTTTCCTTTTCATACATAATCATTGTAATGGCAAGTGTGAGATAACCTTAAGAATAAGATCTCAGGCGACTGACGGCTGCTGACGGCACATGTCAAAATAAGTAACATTAGGATGCAATAAAGGTTGCAATACACTTGTTCAGTCATTAAACTTATCTTTTTAATAACTCAATAACAGTAAGAGTTAGGACACTAGTTTCTTAGAGAATATTTTTGACCTAAATAAGCTTCCCTTAAATTTTACGGAAATCAATAAAAGCACGTTGTATACTTGTTTGCGACCGTCATATAAAAACAAGGTGGCATGTACCAAATAGCCGGTGGTCCGATGACATCCAACAATTGGTTGGCTCCGACTGGAAACTTTTAGCTTCCAACAGAGAAGAGTGGAAGTCCTTGGAGGAGGCCTTCACCCGCTGAGGGGTTCTTGTCCATACATATTAATTTTTTTTCCTTTCTTAGTGATTAACTGTCACACGAAACAATTTTTGACGTAATTTAATGATGTAATAGTATAAAATTATGTAATAATTTAGACAAAAATTGTCAAATTTCTTGTAAATGCTTAATATTATTGTCAGCCTCCGTAGCCTAGTTGGTAGTGACCCTGCCTACGAAGCTGGAGGTTCCGGGTTCGAATCCCGGCGAGGGCATTATTTGTGTATTTATTTATCACAAATATTTGTTCCTTGGTCATGGTTGTCTATGTATTTAAGTATCTATATGTATCTATCTATTATATATATCGTCGCTTGGTACCCACAACACAAGCCTTAATTGAGCTTACCGTGGGACTAGGTCGATTTGTGTAAGATGTTCCAAGATATTTATTTATTTATTTATTTATTAACATCCAACTAATGTAATCGTATAATGAGGACTCGAAATAAAAGGCTTTTTTATTTTGTTTTATTTATTTTATGTACCTTGCGCATAATGGTCGTTGGGTTGGTACTGCACGGGCGCCATGGACACGCGGGTGGAGGGCAGGACCGACTTCATCAACTTGGCTTCTTCGGGGTGGTTGAAGCGGAGGTAGTTGGAGCGGCCTATGGTTAGCCAATGATATAATAAGTAAAGATATGTTACACCGGCTCTAAAATTGAAGCGCGCAGATTGTGATAATTCTAACAATCGCTCTTAGTTCTACCCAGACCACCGAGAGGTGTGTACCATGCCGAGTTCTCGCAAATCACATGAACTGCGCCCTAAAATGTCATTTTATGTTATACAATAGTGAAAACTACGAAATAAAATGCGAAAATGCCCTTATTGTCACAAATCATACGCAATTAAACTGAATTATATATTATTTTCAATTTTACTATTTATTGAAAATAAACAGGACGCCATTTTGACGTTTTTGACTGACTTCGAGAAAAAGACAAGCTTATGCTGTTTAAGATCGAGAGTAACAAAGATAAAACAATGTTTATTAATAACAACCTTAAGAATGCACGCGCAATTGTCAAATGCTAGTTGTCTCTTTTTTATTTATTAAATACGAGTATATGTATTTTG
The DNA here is from genome assembly GCA_025490895.1 of Thaumatotibia leucotreta. Lineage (NCBI taxonomy): Eukaryota > Metazoa > Arthropoda > Insecta > Lepidoptera > Tortricidae > Thaumatotibia > Thaumatotibia leucotreta. Next base: position 9,014 of record JALPQI010025803.1, read on the forward strand.
CCATCTCTTTTACGCATTTTGAAGTATGAAGATAGGTGTATGTCAACTGTCAATAAATCGTAGGTGTATGATGTGAAGTATTTATTTCGCTCATTTTGTTAGAGTATAACGTATCTTTACTTATATATCATTGATGGTTAGCATGCTACCTGTAAGGGAAAACAAGGTGGAATGTACCTTGCGCACAATTCTCGTTGGGTTGGTACTGCACGGGCGCCATGGACACGCGGGTGGAGGGCAGGATCGACTTCATAAGATTGGCTTCTTCAGGGTGGTTGAAACGGAGGTAGTTGGAGCGGCCTATGGTTAGCATGCTACCTGTAAGGGAACATACATTGGCTTAATTCACTATACAGTGTGTTACCATGACCCAGGCTTTTACGAAAATGGGTAATAATACGCATTACTGGCAATCGTTTTCAAGTATTAAGAGTTGACAAATATTTAAATTAACTGTACAATTATTTTTAATTCGTTCGAACGATCAATGCAACGCGTGTACTGCTTAGTTGTCAAACGTTGCGAGTGGCTGCGATCTGTCATTGTCAAGTGCCAATTAACGATTTATTTTGAAGTACATTGCTTCTCAATTAACTTTTCTTAGAAAGTTAATTACTTTTAAAATTAGGATTTTTAAACAAATCATGTACATGGTTTGGCTAAGAATCTGCATCTCAATCCTCGGTTCAAATAAAAGCCTGCATCATGTTAACACACTGTATATACTGCCGTGTAGTGACGGTGGTAAGAATACATTTGCCACCTCAACTCCTCCTGCAGGTGTCGTAAGAGTCGACTAAGGGATTGAAGTGTCACTGACCATTCTTGGATAAAAAATTGATTATGGGCAGCAGCGTCATCATAGTGGACACATTACTGCGATCGCCGATCCGCTTGCCAACGCGGCGATTATGGGAATTTACCTCCTAATGCGTATATACGCATAGTTAATAGGAGAGGCTTACGTCCAGCGGTGGATGATGTGAAAAAATTGTACGGCAAGATTTTCGGGTTATTTTTTTTTAGTTAAAGATTTATCGTAAACATTTTTTCTCGATTTCTCTAACGCCAATAAATGGGCATGTCAAGATAACTCATAGTGTAAAATTTTAATCGGGCATGCAGTTTTCAGTGAGTTGGTTTTTGACAAACATGTAATTATCTCATGAAACTAAGCCGAATCCTGAAGAGTTCATATGACATTATAAAGTGCATTCATCCTTACTTGTCTTATCATGTAAACAAACACTTTCTGAAAACATTAATCACACTTTTCTTTGCAATTACACAATAATCATCACTTCAAACTCGCAAATTATTATATTCACTCAAAAAAGCACTGAAAAATATCATTTCTGTAAAGATTTTCGTCAATAAACGCTGTTACGGTCGGATAATGTTAAAAACATCTGACATTGCGTTGTCTAGATTGTCTATGTAGCGTAATGTTGGCATGTCAATATATCGATATTAATAGTTAAAGTAGAACTTGGGAAACATGCAATTAAAATAAATTGCAGTAATTTACCAAAATTGAAATATTTAAATAACCATAGTTTTTGATATAATATTGAACTGATTAATTCTCTTCCTGACAGACGATGCAAAATCGATAATCCTCTATTTACGTAAGTAGTGAAATTATCGCTGACATTTCATTATATCGACATTTCTAATTACTAGTGATTGTCTTTGATCATCGTTGACGTTTTATTTGTTTACATGATAAGACAAGTAAAGATGAATACACTGCAGTCTCAAAATGTGCTCAGGAATACATCTTTCAAGTCTGTCAGTATACTCATACCCTGTATATTAGATGCGTCTGTTGAAGTATAGTACCTTGAGACAGTCTCGTGGGCTTGTCGACCGGCAGACCGTCCAGCAGAGTGCTCCCACTGGTGGGGTACAGTGTGACCACACCGTGGGAGTTCTCCACGCGACAGTGCACGCTGGCCACGCCTGTACCTACGACGTAGATGTCGCAGGTCGGGTCGGAGCCGATGGTCACTCGACCTGGAGTTGACAAGTTGGGATGTTATTCAGCAGTGTTATTCACTAAGAAAACCGCCTTTCTGTCAGCGCTGTGTCAGTGCTGCGGCAGCTTCGAGCCTAAAAATGGTATTCACTAATGTACTTTAAACGACACTAGTGCTCGGCGACGAATGCGGCGTGAGCTGGAACTACATTGCGTCGAAAGTTTGACGTTTAATTTATGAACTTCGTATTCTCTAACGAAAAACAGCGACGAACTCGCCCACAACCTCGCTCACAGCCTCGATTCCTAATGTCAAATCAAACAGCTAGGATTTTAGACAAGGCTGTCTCGACATCGAGCTCGTTGACGAACGCAGCGTCGAATGTGTCAATAAGAAAATAGCATAGCAGATGAATATGAAGGGATCTAAAAAACCTACTCGTTCATTACAACTTCAAAGTGTTCTATTGATAATGAAGAGCTGTACAGTAAAACGTGTCAGAGATTGTGTCAAAAACTTAGAAGTTGATTAATAAGAGCTGGCACAAATGGATCGAGTAAATAACAGAAAAATAAGTAATAATGTATGAGAATGAAAAATTCTTACGAAAAGTCACGTGACCATTTCTATACATTATTATGGTCAGGTGATTTATGGGCGTTTTCACAAACCGTTGTTGAAATCACCTTGTTATTTAATTTGATCAAGTTTAGGCTTATTCGACTCAGAATCACGAGCTCTTTCAGTTCTCTTAGGAGAAAAAAATATATCCCATGATTTTCATACAGTTTTCATTCCTTCCATTACGCTACCGCCTTTGAACATCTATGAAAAAGCGGTATCGTAATGGAATAAACATTTTGGGTCATTTTTTTTCTCCTATTACAATCGAAAGAGCTCGTGATCCTGAGTAGAACAATCCCAAACTTGCCCGAATTAAATAACAAGGTGATTTCAACAACGGCTTGTGAAAACGCCATCGATACTATTGAAGAATGGTATTTTGGGTAGGCTTGCTGATTTGTGTTACAGAATAAATAAGAGCAGAAGTGTCACTGTAGGCTAAATGCATTATTGCGGATCGTTCAACGCTGCCGGGCCAATCGTGTTAATTCACGCTTAATACGTACCCGATAATCATTAGTAAGACTTCAAATAAAATGCGATGCATTATTTAGGCATAATTTATGAAAATTATGAATTATTGTAAAGTAAACAAAAGCACGTGCACGCGTCTTCTTCGATGTGCTGCGCGGATACCACTAATCCTGACCAATTTCGGTCAAGGTTCAAATTAACCCCCTTATTCATGAACGGCTCTTTACTTAGCAAGCCACTAAGTATTGTTTGTCCTCTTCGGTCTTATGCCCATATTGATAAGACCGAAAGGGACAACCAAAACTTACCCGCTTGCTAAGTTAGATGTTTAGGAATAAGTGGGTAAATCTGTAGATCTGTAGTAACATTAGATAATTTACCCTGTTTGATAGGATGGAGAGTGACTGCCGTGCTCAGTCTGCCGGTACCCAAGCTCACGAGGTGTGGAGTGTTGGTCGCCACTCTGTAATTAAACAAAACACTTAATTATTCATCAGTCAAAAATTTAAATCCTTGATATGTCTGTTTGGTGTACCAAATAAATAAAAGTAAAAGAAAGAAAAATCAGAAAGAGAAATCGGCCGTGTGGCGACACTGGTGACGGCAGTAAGAATACACCACCGTAACTCTTTTCGTCTTGGTCGTAAGGCGACAGGAATCATTGACCAATCTTTTATTGAAGATGATGGGCAGCAGCATCATTAAGGTGCGTTCAAACCAAAAGAGCATTCGCTGTTCTATCCCCCGTTCTACGAAATCAACCAATCACGTTTTGTGTAACGATCGAATTTCGTAGAGTGGGGGGTTAGAATAGCGAATGCTCTTTTGGTTTGAACGCACCTTTATAGTGGACACACTATTTTGATCGCCAGCTCGCCGGCCCAGCGTGGCGATTGTTGCCATTCCTAATGCGTCCAAAGCAAAGCGAGCAGTAGGTAATTAATTATTTCATACATGAGTTTTATTTCCAATAAGATTTATATTAATAGGATTCCTTTAACAAATTATAAATAGTTATCTATATATCTTATTGGTGAGGCCCTTGCGGATACACTTCGACCCATTGGAATTGTTGAAAATTATATACAGGGTGGCCCATTCGAATCGGTCAGTATGGAAAAGTCTGAAACTATAAGGCATACGAAAATTTGTTCTTAGGAACTATGTCACCGATTTTGATAAAAAGAAAAACTGCATTCATACATTTGAAAAAAAAAACTGTACCCAGCTAGGGAATCGAACCCGGTTGTTTTGAAAAAAAAAACTTACACTATTTTTATTTAGATATCGTTTGAAATTTATTTATTCAAATAAGAACCTTAAACAATCTAAGAAATAATAAATCAATAATAATAAACACTTCATACTAAACTAAATATAAAACTAATACTTAATTAAATATCAAAAAGATTTCCCCCCTTCGGCATAGTGCCCAAAACGCTGGCAGCATTCCCTCGCTGAATCGCTATGCTGATTCGTTGAGCGAGGAAGCTGCCAGCCCTTTTATCCCCGGTACACTCTACGAGCCTTTTTGCTAATTCATTATATAGTTTTCTAGCGTTGGAACCCCACGAGCCTAGAGTCTCGACACCGAATGGTACAAAAATGTATTCGGTGCCGAGACCACTGTATTTCAATATTTTTCGGCTCTCCGCCTCCTCCGCAGCTGCACCTGCACGACTACTGGTCCCATGGAGGTGGGAAGGGGCCAATGTGTCTACACATGTGGCGTCCCACACTAACACCCTTCCCTGCCTCCATGGAATCAAAGACATACCGTCCGGTCTCTTGCCATCGTCTCTGCTAATGCCGGTTGGTTCCAGCAGAGCTGGCACGTTGACAGCAGCAAGAGACCGGCGGATGACATCGTTCAGGGCAGCGTGCCTGGAAAACCGACCAGCACTTTTAAGGCAGTGCAGCCCGTGGTGTCCCAACGCTGAAACTTCAGAGCCACATGGACATCTATGGGCTGAGCAGACATTAAGCCCTAATCGTAGGCATACAGCTATACGGAGGGTTTCAGGTTCCAAAAAGGTGCCTGTATTAGGTGATGGGTAAGCTTTGAGCCAATCACCTGATTCCCTGACTCCTGCTGCTAGTAGTCTTGCACGAGATGTCCCTGTACTATTAAGCAACAAAGAGTCATAAGATGACTTACAAAGAGCATCATCCCAACTCCTTTGGCTAAAAGAACGAATTGGAAGATCCTTACCTGGGCACGCTAACACCCACGCGTTTTTGGCCTCCTCCAAACCTGTAATCTTATAGTTTGTAGGGCAAGCCCTTAGAATTTTGCCTATAAGATTAACAGAGCTGTGGATAGAAGACAAAAACGCAGGTAAAGATACATCCGAAATCTTTCTGATGCCTAAACCTCCGTGCCGAATTGGTAAAGCGGCCTGGGACCATGAGCTATCGTTGAACTGTACATTCAGAATTTTTTCGAGGTTACATTTTACTAAGTCATCCAAAGGTAGCAAAAGGCTGTCTTTAAATTTCCATAAGGGGCAGCAACGCATAACGTAAGTAAGTTTGGGGACAAATAAACAAAATTTTATCAGAGTTAATGCATAATGTGGACTAATATCGAAAAGGCGGTTTGCGCAGTTTTGGAATTTGGTAATTGAATTTTGAACGTAATTAGGGAATGATTCCTCTAGAATAGGAGATCCTAGAAGATAAAGCGACTTTTCGTCTACTATTTTTATATCAGGTATCAAATTTTGAAACTTTTGTATAGCATCTGAAGTGGGTGTTACGGAATTATGAAGAAATAGTTCACATTTTCCGAAGTTTAGGTCAAGGCCAATATTTTTAAATTTTGAAATAATAGTCTCAAGGTCTAATAACACGGTGTCTATGTCCCCCCCCAAGG
>JALPQI010025804.1:0-15207 GCA_025490895.1 Thaumatotibia leucotreta
AAGTTATTGGTTTGAGAATCCATACAACTCCATCCAAATATTTGATTCAAATATGGAACTATTAATAATTATAGATATGCGCTGTCATTATTGGAAAAAACAGATTCTAGCGAGATGCTAAATTTTTTGACACGTGGCCTAATGAAGATCTAGAAACACTTATTTTATTGGCCCTGGCTACCGCACACTGCGTACAAATCTTTATATTGATCCGAACACAAAATATTGACACACACACACAGAAGTACAACTTCTTCCGAAATTTATAATAAAAATTCTCGGCGGAATTGTACACAACCGATATTAACTTTCATTTTTTAACGAGAAACCAGAACTTTGTCATCTCAATGTATACAGACGTACTAAAATAATAACGAATTTCTTGCGGTTTCAACATAGACACTTTATTTATCAGTTACAAAAAAAAAAAAAAAAACATATCGATGGCAAAAAGCGAGAACGTAGTAACCGCCACATGGTCGAAAATTTTTTTTTTGCATATTCGGAATCAGCGAATTTTTCTGCGTCGACTGGTCTGGGTCCCATGGCTCTACGACGCTTAGAAAAAACTGGACTACGTTGCAAAACGAATGTATTTTTTTGACGATGCCCACATCTAATTGCTGTAAAAACCCAAATAGTAGCAATTTTCTAAACAAGTACATTTACGCCAATTTTGTTTTTTCATAAATCAAAGCGTGTGGTGGTAACAGCGTTGCCGAAATTTTGTTCTGTGGCGGTTACAGCATTAATGCATGTAGTGAATAAATACGAACCAAGTTTACTGCAATTATCCTAAAATAAATTGTCAATGATTGACGCTTACTACATTTCATTCGAAAATGAATTAGCACCAAACCACAGTAACGACATTTGAAACACAACATGATGTGGGTACCGCTTGAAGATACAGCAATAAAAATGTGCGCTCGCGGCGATCTGCCTCTTGAATACGACCTGTGATTTAGTCTACTGGCGATCACCGGAGCGAGTGGGTGTACGTAGTCTGTGTACTCTGTGTGTCCGCGAAGTAAAAATGAATTCCATTGGAATGCATTAGGTAAATTTGAAAATGTCGGTCCAGGTATCAAGGTGATGAACGCGGATTCTCTTCATCTACTTGGAGCCCCTGTATTTAAGGAATCAATGCCTGATTTTGTTGATGCCCAAATTCAGCGTTTCTCCCAGCATTCAGACAGTCTGTTCAAGGTCTCCTCGCATATGGCTTTTTTCATTCTCTGGTTCTGTCTCCTCGTGCCAAAGTTGACGTATGCCATGCAATGCAGTCCTTTTTGGAAGCTTCCGGAATTGTGTGAGAAGTTGGACAGTTTGACACACACCACAATGCAAAACATACAATACAATACAATACAATACTCTTTATTGCACACCATAAAAGCAGTAGAATAACAGATATACAGTGTTACAAGTACAGGTATTACAATGGGCGGTCTTATCGCTAAAAAGCGATCTCTTCCAGACAACCTTAAGGTAGCGGAATAAAAACAGTTTAAACATAGTGTAGGTGGTGCTAAAACAAAAGACAAGTAACGAAACAAAATAATTAAAGTATACTACTAAACTTACATACATAAGTTAATAAAATAAACATAAATATACATTTACATACATACATAATACAGTACAAATACACTCAAATAGAAGCAATGAAAATGTTAGCCACGGAAAAATAAAACAAGTTATTATACGATAGACAGTCATGGTATACTCAAAAAGTGGTTCTTAAGGTGCGCTTTGAATATAGCAAGAGATTGAGCTCGCCTAATATCAACGGGTAAAGAATTCCAGAGTCGAATAGCCCGAAAGGTGAAGGAATTGTTATAAAATTTAGACGAAGAAGAAGGGACATTAAGAAGGTAATTTTGGGAAGCTCTGGCTGATCTCAAATAACTAAAACGGTCTTTGAGGTAACGGGGAGTAGCAGGGTGAAATAAAATATTGTATAAAAGAGATAGAACATGAGAGTTACGGCGGAGACGAATAGGAAGCCACTTGAGCTGAGCGCGAAAATCGGAAACGTGATCATACTTGCGTAACCCAAATATGAATCGTATACACAAATTTTGAATACGCTCAAGTTTATTAAGCAGGTCTTCTGTCAGGTCTAGGTAGGAAACATCAGCGTAGTCCAAAATAGGGTGCAAAAGTGTCTGACAAAGCGCAATTTTGGTCGGAATAGGAAGGAAATTACGAAGTCTTCTTAAGGAACTAACAGTAACGAACATCTTCCTACTAACTTCGCTCACTTGAGGTACCCCAAGATAAAGTTCTATCAATAATAATCCCCAGATTCTTTACCTGATGCGATTAAGGAATAAGGACACCATTGAAACAGATAGGATCTAAATTATTGAAGTTAATTCTGGAGATCATCGTAAAACTGCCTATTATGATAGCTTGAGTTTTAGTTGGATTGAAAACATCTTAAATATCAAACTGGATGAGAGGCAGTTAATCCAGGCAACTCTTCTAATAGGGTTTGGTGGCTTAGGTCTACTGTGGGTGTCGAGTATTGCTATTCCGGCTTTTATATCGTCACCCTCGCGCCTTCACATGTATTGTGGCCACCACTTCGGTTAGGGTGGGTGGGGCGGCTTTGGCTGTGGAGTCTTAAAACATCGGAAGTACACCGGCCTTTGTGGTGGCCATGACTTTGCGGCTTTTGCGGTGGAGACTCTGGGGTCATGGGGTCCTGGCGCGCACAAACTTTTTAAGGAGTTGGGGAAAAGGCTGTCTGAGGCAACGAGTGACCATAGTGCTGGCTCATTTCTTGGCCAGAGGTTAGGCATTTCCTCGCTGGAAGCCACCACATCCCCCAGGTCGCTTCAAGTTAGGTATTTAAGAGACAATTTAATGCCAAAACTGAGGATAAAGTCTAAAGAGTTCTAAAGTTTTCACGGGAATATTAATCCTCATTACCTATAATAATATTATTTCGTTTTAGCAGATAACAATATTATAGTCTGATTAACCCTAAGAGTATTTATGTTTGTTTTAGCATGATATAAGGTTGTGATTTTATATAAGAGATTTTATTAGCCTTTTGAAATTTTATAAGCAACACAGGTTTAAAGTTACTTTCATAATGTTTTTATACAAAGTAATTGAGACTAGGTAGTGTTTGATATATTAAGACTGTAATTGTTGCATCTGAGCTTTTAATTTGTAAGCATTTAAAATTTGTAAACATTTTAAAAATGTATGTTAACAAAAGTTGATTGATACTTAAGTCGTTTTGTTTTCACAGTTTCTTTTTCGCGGTGGACACTTACCACATTTCAGTTAGTCCTATAAAGAACGTAATGATATTTACGTCAAAATTATTGCATCTTTAGAATAAATATGCATCATTACAGCGTTTCTGCTTTATGGACATTTTACTCGTTTCACGATTTTAGTACATTTACTTCTGGCGTTCACAGCGTTTTCGCGTAACGAAAAAAAGAGTTCAATTGTCGTAACCGCCACTAAGTCGTAAACCAGTCTTTTTTGTTAAATATTAAATATGACAGTTGAAAGAAAACCATAAGTTATGAATAAGATCCAAACATCAAGCATTTTTGTTCATAAATGAAAGAGTTATGATTTTTTTTTCTTGAAATCGAAAAGTTTTTTGGCTCTGGTGAAAAGTTTGCATTTTGGCGGTTACTACGTTCTCGCTTTTTGCCATCGATATGCCAAAGACTCATCGCAAATATTGAGTCGCTGGATTTCACAATAGTGGTATCAACACATATTATGTTCACTGCACAGTATAGCAGTAGGCATTCTGCCACTTCTATGTTGGTATAGCCAACAAGTTCGTTGTCAGTGTAGAAAGTGTTTGCCAGTTGAAGCGATTTTTTCTTTTATTTTTGCCTAGATTCATAATAATGAAATTGTAGATGATTGCTATCAATTTGCTAAGATATTTGTCGTCATCGTCAAAAAACCTGTAAAATAAAAATAATTCATAAATTTTATAATAACCATGATTAGCATAATGTTAAATACCTAAATCTAAATAAGAATTAAAACTCTTTAGTTTATTTTAAACTTACCTAATAAAAGATTTGCTGTTCTGAGAGTACCTTTACTGTTTATTTTACGTTTCGTCTCTGCGTTTGAGATTTATTTCACATTTGTGCTCTGAACATCCTACAATATGTAAACCTTAAATCGCAAAGAATGAAGTTGTGAAATATAATTGATGATCAAACGAACTTACCAAGTGAAGTTCGATCACAATTATGTGAGCAACTTCATTCGACGCGATTTATAACAACCCACCCTCAATATTAAAGGACAGTTTTGTCTAACGTCACCCTACCCACTTATAACAAAAAGTGAAATAAATTCTCAACATTAATACTGTAAACAAAATGATTCGAACGAGGCAGTCAGTGAGCCGACTATGGAACCCCGATAGAGGGGGTGAAAGATAGTGGGAATGTTTTTAGTGTTGCTAACATAAAAAAAAAAAAAAAAAAACTTTAAACACCGTGCAAGGCTGATGCGTGGGGCGCTACTACAATATGTAAACCTTAAATCGCGTCGAATGAAGTTGCTCACATAATTGTGATCGAACTTCACTTGGTAAGTTCGTTTGATCATCAATTTTATACAATAATCTTTATTTCAGAGCTAGGCTTCATAGAGTGTTAGTTACATACCTACTTAAATCTAAAATTATATATTAAACAGTATCTTAATCTAAAGTATACGCAACTATAATTGAAGTTTTACAGTTAAGACATAAAGTACACTAACACTTACAATCAATAAAAATAAAAAATATATTATATCAATAATAATAAATAATATATTATATATATGGATATAATTAGTTTGCTTTAGATTTCAATAACATTGCTTTTGTCTCCTTTTGCACCTTTTTATTCGTTTTCTGTTTGGGCTTTTGGTTGACTGGTAGAGAATGCCATTAGGCATTAAGTCCGCCATTTGTACATTTTTTTTTGTATTTTGTGCAATAAAGCTTAAATAAATAAATAAAATAATTATATATTGATTTACAATAATAATGACGACGCTGCAATATTATATCAAATTTATAAATACCTACTTATCAGTAGCTGCATTCGGGAAACCGCGCAACGTTTTTTCGTCCGACATATCTCAATGCCTCAAGAAGAAAGTCTCCAATTTATGTGTTACCAGTGATGACTTACGGCGCCGAAACATGGACTCCTTCAACATGGGATGGGTCTCATCTCAAAGCTCAAAGTCACTCAACGAGCTGTGAAGAGGGCTATAGGAGAGGCCTAGGGGAGAGGGGTAGACAAACAAATGTCACCAACATAGACCTCTGGATTAGCAAGCTGAAGGGGTAATGGGCAGACCACATTGCACGCAGAGATGTCCAATGGGGTCGATCTTATGAAGATCGCCGGGATACGCTAGATGTATGTCGCTTCCAACCGGTGTATGTAGATTGTGGAGGTCCAAACGGGAGGCCTGTGTTTAGCTGTGGACGTCTTAATGGCTGAAATGATGACAATGATGATGAATCATCCGGGCCCGGATGTTTCATCTCACGGTGAGACGTATCTCATACTTGTGCAGTAAATTCATTACAAAACCAAATTTACTATCGGACTACCAGACAATCGGCACTCCGGCATCGCTTCATGGTAGGCATTCCAAAAATACGCACGAAGCGTTTCGCTTCGACTTTCCTTATGGAAACTGCCAAGGAGTGAAATGCCTTGCCCGAATCTGTGTTTCCGCATGTGTACAATCTGAATATCTTCAAGGCAAGACTGGCAAGAGTAAATAGGTATCTCATAGGTATGTAAGCGTGCTCCACCGCACATAGACTGCATCATCACTTACCAGCAGGTATGACCGTGGTCGAACGTCTACCTATTCTGAATAAAAAAAAAACAAAAGTTAATTATAAATTAAATAAATATTAGCTAATCTGTTGTAATGTTAATATTTATTTCATGATAATCTAACGTAAAATCTTACCGTGCGATGAAAAATCCGAACCCTGGTAATTGAACCAGTCGACACTAAATTATATTTTTAAAACATCAATTAGGTTTTGAACACCAATTTTTTTGTTCATACTACTATGGATGAAATAATAACAAATTATACATGGGTCGTTGTGCACATGTTTTTGCCCAACCTCCAAATAGATAACTGATGAACAAAAACATATCCATCCGAGTTTGTTTGCTTACAATCAAACAAAAAGGTTACCAAGCCGAAATAATAATGCCAACTAACAAGAAAAATAAACTTTAATTATTATACCGGAATTTTGATTTTTTTCGGCGCTTCTAACAAAATAGTGGTATAACGGGAAAATAACAAAGAGAACGATAAAGTTGGTCCATATAATACTAATAGTTTGTGCATTCGTTAAAAAAATTCAGAATACATTACTATAGAGGCCGGGATGAAAGGGGTTGCCGGCCGAAGACGTATAGAACCCATATTATTTTTTCCGGCCGAGGTATGTATGTATAGTGCTTTTCTCAAACATGCAATGAAATAAACAACAAAAACATCAAATTTTTTTTGGCAGTATTGAGGTTGTATTTGTATATAGTTTTTATACAATTTAATTATACTTTTTTATTGTCTTTGGTTGTCTTTTTATTCTATTTTTAAAAAATATGTCATATACAAAATTGTAAATATTTGTAAGTCAGTGATCAATAAACCGTTGGTAAACACACTGCTGCTTGGTTTAATTTAGTTTTCTGCTCAGCTATCGTTTGATTTTTCTACAGGCAGAATATCATGATGACTGTGCCAAAATGTATGTGCAATGGAATTAAAAAAGAGCTCTTTGCCGGCCTAGGCCTGCAAGATTTGTATTAAATTCCATTAACAACCTCTTGTCCTAGTCGCACCTGAAACGTCATACTTCGTACCCTATTATAAGGAACATAACAACAATATATAATTGCATGTTTGAGAAATAAATATACCTCTCGCATCAGCACAGACCGCGCCACATTTCGTTTTGGGTTACCTGTATAATATTCCACACGCTGGTGCATACTTGCATAGGTTTTTCTTTCTTTGTCACTCTTCGTAAGGGTGATTTTTTTTAGCAACTAGGTACCGTTATCACAACCTAAACGTAGATGCAACTTCTATTTTTAAGAAATAAAATCTATTTCTTACAGCTGGCTTGTGTCACATGGTACTTGTTAATCCGCACAAAGACAACGAATAGGTAGTTACCTACTAAAAATGAAATTGTTTGACTTATGGTTGATGAGTTCCGTCTAGTTCTTTTGCAATATATCTCTTGATCTCTTGTATTCATGAATAGCAACGAAAATATAAAAACAGGATTCCGTTTACATACTTACTCGTAAATGGCCGGTGAAACCATAGTACATTGTAACATGGTAAAGTAGATTTGGATAAGATCGTGAAGTTAGTTACTCATCAGATTACACAAAGAATAGAATAAATGTAGACTGCGTGGGCATATTAAAAGATATTATTGCAGGTAAAGATTGCGACAATGTCAATATCTATAATGGGAGCTGACTATTTTCATACAAACGTTGTTTCCTTCCTGGATATTTCAGCAATTTTTTTCACAGCAAAGTCTACTTTTGCCACGCCCATGTCTGCATGTTTTGCTTTTTCCGATACTATTAGCAGAAGCGTTTAAAAACTATGACAATGGCCGATTTTTTTTAATTATATGCTTTGTCAGACGCTCATAAAACAAATATTATAGTCCAAGAGCCAGTGAACCCTGAGAGTAACGGTCTTCCTGTAAGGTTAGAAATTTGTATACTAACGGTTTATGGAATTCTAAGAACAATAGCCATGACCTGGCAGGCGTCAGCCCTGCACGTCATCAGGCCCTTTATTTTTTGAACTGTTAAGTAAATTGGATTTCAAAACTTGTTTCTGTAAGTTTGAAAAATTTATAGGATAAAGTTAATTTATTGTAAATCTTAAAAAAAAATTGACAGGCGATTACAATAAGCAGAAGTATATGACAGGTCAATCAGAAAATGCACAGTTGATGAGGTAAAATAAACTTCATCCTGTATACTCGAAATTTTTACATGTCTTCAAATAAACGTCTCAGAGTAAGTATGTACAATGCCAGGCGGTTTTGAACAGCATAAGACCTTGCCAGGCGAGGGGACAGTTAAGTAAATTAGGTTTCAAAACTTGTTTTTGTAAGTTTGAAAATTTAATAGGATAAAGTTAATTTATTGTACATGTTAAAAAAAATTGACAGGCGATTACAATAAGCAGAAGTATATGAAAGGTCAATTAGAAAATGCACAGTTGATGAGTTAAAATAAACTTCATCCTGTATACTCGAAATGTTTACATGTCTTCAAATAAACGTCTCAGAGTAAGTATGTGCAATGCCAGGCGGTTTTGAACAGCATAAGACCTTGCCAGGCGAGGGGACAGTTAAGTAAATTGGGTTTCAAAACTTGTTTCTGTAAGTTTGAAAATTTAATAGATAAAGTTTATTTATTGTACCTACTTACATCTTTAAAAAAAATACAGGCGAGTTATCGCTAGTTAGTCGCTAGTAGTAGTAGAGTAGTTGCTAAGGGCGTGCGATTGAGAGGTGCAACTGTCTCCTCGCCTGGCAAGGTCTTATGCTGTTCAAAACCGCCTGGCATTGTACATACTTACTCTGAGACGTTTATTTGAAGACATGTAAAAATTTCGAGTATACAGGATGAAGTTTATTTTACCTCATCAACTGTGCATTTTCTAATTGACCTGTCATATAACTCAGCTTATTGTAATCGCCTATCAATTTTTTTTTAAGATGTACAATAAATTAACTTTATACTATTAAATTTTCAAACTTACAGAAACAAGTTTTGAAACCCAACTTAATTAACTGTCCCCTCGCCTGGCATGGTCTTATGCTGTTCAAAACCGCCTGGCATTGTACATACTTACTCTGAGACGTTTATTTGAAGACATGTAAAAATTTCGAGTATATAGGATGAAGTTTATTTTACCTCATCAACTGTGCATTTTCTAATTGACCTGTCATATACTTCTGCTTATTGTAATCGCCTGTCAATTTTTTTTTAAGATGTACAATAAATTAACTTTATCCCATAATTTTTTCAAACTTACAGAAACAAGTTTTGAAACCCAATTTACTTAACAGTTCAAAAAATAAAGGGCCTGATGACGTGCAGGGCTGACGCCTGCCAGGTCATGGCTATTGCTCTTAGAATTCCATAAACCGTTAGTATACAAATTTCTAACCTTACAGGGAGACCGTTACTCTCAGGGTTCACTGGCTCTCCAGCTATTACGTATTTTAACAAAAAAAGAAATATACCGACATGGGGATATCCACAGATGTCATATATACCATAGATCAAGCAAACGTATCCTACTTAGCGTGTCAAATGAACTCAGTAAAATCTACTGAGTTGTCCGTCTTTAATCGCATCTTGCAGCTTTCGGGCGTCAAATTTTGTAAATTGAAAGTGAACAAAAACATTAATAATGTCTCCTTAAGTAATATTATTTGCAACAACACAAAAAAATATGAATACTCAAGGGCCTGAGACATGTTTAAAATCATAGGCGTAACAACTTCAGTATCAACAAAATCTGACACGCTCGGCCGCCATACAAATGAATGAACTTGTTTCTTCTATCCAAATCTAATTCTGTGGGGATATCCTTTCTCAAATTATTTTTGAATCAAATTTTATTATTGACCATTTTCGGAGGAGGAATCAGGGGACTACAAAGCCCTGTTTTCGCCTCTGACGAAGCTGCAGTTGTCCCTTTCTTAAATGTATGGGAGCTCTAGGCCGTGCAAAGCGACAGCAATAATTTATTCAGTCATGTACCTATTTTTTTAGGACCCATTTTCTCTTAAGTCTTCGGTAAATATCAGAACGAGACCTAGCATTCCGCCGGTGTCGGGCATACCGCCAGGAGACAGTCTCCTCGCAACTTTCCGGTACAAACTTTAACTGCACGTTAAGGGGCAAGATGTCCGTTCTTTTTTGCCCCAACTTTTAAATGAAGCGTCGTATTGTTTCTATTGGCTCGTTTAAACTGCTTCGACAACTTGGTGTAGTTCAAGTTGTAACACTTAGTTTAAGAGTCTCTTTGAATAGTGTAATGGGGTACAGTTGATTGTTAAGGCAAGTTTGAATTGAATGTGCTGAAACATTATTCTGCCGTAAGAGTGGAAATATAATTATTAAAATGGGCATATGATCAACTCGATGATTGATTGGCATAGTCAATCAAGTTTGATCGATTTCACTGTCAATTATGATTGTTCCGTTTCGACAACTTGGAAGAGGAATAACGTAGAAGCTAAGTAATGTACCTTTACCTCTAATAAAAAGATAGGTAGGTACGTATCGTCACTATATTGACTCAACTTTGGATCTATGTATAAATAAGGTGGAAGTACTAGTACCCGACGCTGTACCAATACTCGTCATCATAGCTTGACTTGCCATCGGTAAGATGAAATCAATTATTAGGGCATTTAAACGATGATAAAAGTATGTGCCTTTAATGCTTCATATTCCAACTTTGAAATAATTAGCTTATATCTATATTATTTGCATAATTTTAAGTCAGGCGGACATTTATTAGGACTGTGTGTTAATTTTTGCGATGTCCCAATACATGACATTCAAACTAGTACTGAGGTGCCATCTATTGGGACTGCCAGCGAAAAGCACCGGACACTTACTCGCACAATGGAGTTGACTAAGAAGATTTACAATTTTGATGTCGTCACCCTATAAAATAAATACTATTTAACAAAACTAACAAACTTCTTTCCCAAAACACATGATAATACTTTATGTAGATTTATATATGAGCAGAATATCGTGATTCAAATAAATATTCTCTGTTAACATGTTACGCACTGGTACTTCCACGTTACAGTAATCGATTCCTGGAAATGTCACCTTTTTTTACTCAGAATACGGGTGTTTTTTCCATCAATTCGTTGCAGATACGAGGTTGAGTAAGTACCTATAACCGCGTTATGTTTGATTGGTTCCCATTTGTTAACTAGGTTGGATGTTAGGTGTTGTATACATGATTTTGTAAAAAGTCTATTTTCCATACAATTAATTTTGTGTATATTTGATTGATGTCAAAATGAAAACAAATTAATTTTTTTCAGTAACATTAGACACTAAACTTTTAAGGCGTGTTTTGTTTATCTTTATTTTATAAAACAAGGTACTATCATACATTTATACCTATTCGAAACATACGAACCGGCAACAAGAGTTGTTTTCAAAGCTTATTTTTGAATGTTGCTTAAGGAAAAAACACAATTAATAGTATGATAAACCTTTGTTACACAGTGCACTGTTGAAAACAAAAAATATATCTAAGTTACTCTTTAGATAATAAAATTAGGGATCAACTAAAGTGTATGGCCAAAAACGCCAATTTCATAGGTAAAGTAAAGACCCAATATTTAAGATCCACGCTGAAAAAAGTAAATGTCAAAGGTTTAAATGTATTCATCCAATGTTACGTTCGGGAGCTCAGCAACCCGTTGCTATATCTTTTTTGGTTATATTCACGAAAATTCATTTATCGGCCAAACATCACTCCGCGTTGAATCGAAAAAGCTCCATTTGCATATTCATGGGCGAGCGAGGTAGTTTTAAAATCGTTTCCTGAAATAATAGACTTGTGTTCAAAACTATAATATTGTTTTAGACCCTATCCTTTGGTATGTGTAGTTTTTGTTGATATTAGCTTTTGGTGTTTTCCCAATCCGTCACGTCCCAATATAAGTAATTTAATTTATATTTTTGTGCTGAAAATATTCAGTATTTAAATCATCAAAACCACATTTTTTATATTCCATTGCATTAAGTAGGTAATTAATATCAAACATAACAATTAGCGATTTTTCGAGATAAATGAAATATTGAAATTATAACGATTAAAGACTTTTCGTGAAAATTAAAACACTGAAATCGGTAATGGGAATAAAGGAATTCCAGTCGCATTGTACGCCGTGTTGAGGTTATCGATTGTATTTACTTTAGGGCTCCATACTGTACGAGTTTTCCGATGTCAGACTGATGCTGACCGTGCGTTTGCAGCAAAGCTCAGTGGTCTTTCACGAAAATTTGGTGAACATCTACCTATATGGATCACACTGACTATAAAAAATATGATTGAGTAGGTAAGGTAAGGGACCGACCTCCAGTACACAGAATTTTTTTTTCTGGACTTTCTGTTCGGTGGCACTATTTTATTCTTTTGCGTTCTAATTATATATTTGTAAAAATTATCGGCGATATCTAATTGAAGTCCAATAAAAGTCCAATAAAAGGCTAGTCACCACTCTAACTTTTGTAGCTTGAATCGCAATGAAAATGTGAATAAACCAGTTTTATCAAAAACTTTCAGAGAAAACTGATTTGAAAATGAATAGCTGAGCAGTTTATGAGCTTCTGTAAAAACGAACTTATAACTTTACTAACTTCCTAATAAATAGTTATTTCTACTAACTTTTTATCATCATCATCATCATCATCTCTCCTAGCCGTTTATTCGGCCACAGTGACTATTTTTCAGTGCTGAGAGCGTCTCTGGTGCGCTCTCAGGTGACTGACGTAGCCAATTTTTGCAGCGAATACACGGCCGCATTCGCTACAAATCAGTACCCCTCCAACGTAATTATAATTATATTGCATGGCCGCTGGTGGTCTGGCCTTCAGCTCGTCGCGCTTAGCGTCAAGCCATACTATGGGAACGTGGGCATACTCGTATGCTTTTAACCACACTGCAGTATTTTGGTCCTACATTAACTAAAATATTCTGAGAGAATTAAGTATACTCACGTCCCTTTAGTAGAAAATATACGTATGATAATTTCATAACAATTTCCAACTTGTAAATTACAAACAAAGTTACGTATGGCTGGTTTTGTTCAGCGATCCATGTTAGTCCCATTATATAAATTATACCTTTGACTTTCAATAACGTATATTCTTTGAAGGTTATTCAGTTGAATGATTTTAAGAGAGATCTCGACCAATCCATAACCGGCTAGTCGTATGTTGTTATAGAGGGCCTTGGTAAATACAAAACTTATTTCGTGCCTGAATTGTTTATTTGTCTTGTAATCTTGGAAAAGTAAAACGGTTTTCTACGGACGGTGGGTAGTTGTTTTGTACAAAGAATACGGATCTACAACTACCAACTATAACTAAGTAGTACAGACTCTGACGTTGGTGATCTTGCTCGTTTTTTCTTTGGTATATGACATCCAATACCTATTTATAATTTATATAAAGACTGTATACGATAAAATCTGGCCAAGGATAATCCGGTTTACCTGCCAAACAAATGCTTATATTTAAGCAACGTTTTCGTTTGAATAATCAGTGGATATCTAAGTATATAATATATTACAACCATATGTAATAAAATAATACGGCGTCGTCGAGTTTTACCTTCACGCGTTGCACTGTCCCTACACTTTTTTATCCACGTCCTTCTGACACAATTTACCGGTTTCTTCTTCCAAAAATGGTCTAAAGTTTTTTTCGCAAGGATATCACTTTATAATATCATTAATTTAATAGATATGAATATACCGTGACTGCTTACAGGCGCGGATCTAAGAGTTCAGCACCTAAGCATACCTAAGTCCAATGGGGTGAATATCAGAGCGTTTCAACCACCTAATTTTGGTGGCATTATTTTTGTCGAAGTTTCTAAACGTCTCAATGTTATACTTCGTCATTTGTATAACGTACCGTGCCTCCTTCAAATGACAACGTAGTACCATTGCCACCATGCATGCCACCAAAATTAGGCGGTTGAAACGCTCAGATATTCACCCAGTGGGGAGGGCAAGTGCCCCCATTGCCCCACCTGGATCCACGCCTGACTGCTAATTTGACAATTTAACAATAATTCCCATAAGGTCTGCGACAGGTCCGGTTGACGCAGCGCAGGTAGCCCGCGGCTCCGTTGCTGGAGTACGGGACTTGGCCGAGGAAGTTGCCTCTGAAAGGAAAAGAGTTTTGTTTTTACTTGAAGAAACAATAGGAACCCTAGGCCACTCTAGAACCATGTCAAAATCACAAATAATAAAAAAAAACATATTATTTTACCGTATTATTATTTTTTATCTGTATTCTTTTTGGTAATAAATAAATAGTAGTGGTAAGACAGTAATAATAGTAGTAAGAGAGTAGGTAATAATAGTAGTAAGAGATTTCTTACAATGTGATTAATACGTTACTTTAACATGGTTTCTGAGTGATCTAGGGTTCCAATTGGTTGACTGTGCCTAAAGGGTATATTTGAATTTGAATCAAATATATCCTTTGGGAAAAAAGAGAATACGGCCGAGAAGGATGTAGGTCCATGGACCAGATGAAAGAGACAATAGATGCCGTATCGTGACAGATAATAGTTAAACGAGAAAACCCTAGAAACAACAATATGGAAGTGGCTCTACCGACAAGAACCCTGCTCTTATGTTTAAGAAGAAGATTTTACTTGATGGCATTTGAAAGTTGTAATCTAAAATGTAAAAATAGCGACATCGTGTAAATTACAGACGTGTTTGAAATATTAAGTAATGTACTGTAGCAGGTAATAATTTATACTTATATAAAACCATTAAAACCAAGCCTTAGTGGAAACGGTACTGTACCGTTTCCACTAAGGCTCACGTGAAAACTGTATTCAATTTAAATTATTTTCCAAATTTTCCGAAAATTGCAAGTTGTTGTTTTTCTAGCCATTCTTTCCGCAACTCGTGCCTATTTTGCGTGGTCCCAACGCTGGCCCAGTACTTGTTGGGGACTTCACATACACCTTTTAATTGTTTTGGTGTACGCAGGTTTCCTCGCGATGTTTTCCATCACCGTGAATAACAAATGAAATTTGTGTTCCTAATAAAATTATCTCTACTAAAGCTACATAAGTGAATCAAAAATTCCCCTTCTTTTCCTACAGCCATGCAGATAGCATGGATAGGATACACTATGATCGGGGTCGATGCAGGCAACTGAGAAATCAAAGGAGACTAACCGATGCATACATACTGTTGATCAATACGGGCCAAAGCTCCTTTTTCCCGTTCGGTATTTTTTCTTTTCTTTCTCGAATTCGGGCTATTCCCAGGAGTTGTCAGTTGCTATCAATACGATACATTATGTTACCGGCATGTGGGAA
>JALPQI010025805.1:0-18273 GCA_025490895.1 Thaumatotibia leucotreta
ACCATGGTTCGCGATAGGTCCTCATATCATCACTTCCCCGGCACGCAACGCAAGATATCTGAATCGGGGAAGCAAATTCGGGAACCCGAACCGCGCTTTCCGTAGAAATGTATGGATAAGGCGCACACGTACGGGTAGTTCTCGAATGGACAAAAAACCGCGTGGTCGTTCCGTGACACAGCCATGCATTCTCCAGTTCTCCTGCCCGCAACGCACGATTTCCGAATCAAAAAAACCTACGAGTAATTCGGAAATCGGACAGCTTAGGGCACGCGTGTGGTTTTATGCATTAGGTTTTTTTGAGAGAGAACGTATAGATATGCTCAACGAGGAATTGGTTTTCATAGTTAGGAATTGCGAACTGAGGCTTAAGGGCACCATTCATGGTACGATACATCGCTTCCATCAATTGGATCAAAATCGTGGCGATCGATCGCTTTAAAATTGCCAAATAGGTATAAACGAAGCAATGAGGGTTTTTGATACTTTTTCTGCCGCTTATGGGGAGGTGAGATGGCAGCACTGAACCGACCGTTTAACGAACTGTCAAAATAAATACGCGCATTTAATTTTCAACATATTTATAGGTTTATTTATTCTGAAAACCATTACTTTAGGCATATTGTTACCTAAAATAAATAAATAAAATAGTTCCAAGTCAATTCTCATGAAATTAACAAAGTTAAAGTAATTATTTTTAATACCAGTGACTTTGCGCGCCTGTTTTATAGCTCCGTCTTCAGTTCGATGACCGTGTAATAGTCGTAATCCATTACAAAATCGATTCTCTTCCAAATAAAATAGAATTTCAATATTTTAGGCCCAGTTGCCTATGAATAGTATGAATCTGACAGTTGTCGAGACCAGGTACGTACGAAGCGCCGCCTGGTGGCAGAAAAATTATCGAAAACCCTCATTGATCGCTACGTTCGAGCCATACCTACACGAAACAATAGATCGCTACGATCTATCATTTACTCGATGGAAACGGTACAAATGGTACAATAAAGTCGCTGGACCTAATAAAAAAAAATGTTAACCATCACCTTTTTTTACCTATGTGGTGTTACATTTCATTCAAATTCGACTAAAGAAAAAGAAAAAAAAACTTTGAAAGTGTGGGTTAAAAAGCACATATATATTTTTTTATGTCGAGGGTTCCTACACGGACCCGTACCAAGGGATGCAGTGCGTGCGGTTCTGCGTCAAGAATGAGACTAAAATCGAATCGTTGATCGCATCCGCACAAAGTCGATCCATCGTTACGATCATGCATAGCATGGATTTTTGTAGCGATTTCAGATATCGTCTTCAATCAAGTAAATCGTTAACGATATTGAAATACACTATCGATTGGTCGTTTCGATCGGTTTGTAACGATGGATGGCACAGATGAATCTTACCATGTATGAGCCTTATTTTTCTTGTTGTTAAACGCAAAACTAATAAATAATAAAGCAATTCCTCATTGTCCATGTCTGAGAGAGCTAGGACACTAGACCCCGTACTCATTTCATTCCACGTGCGTTCACATATAGGTGGCCAAAAAATAAGGGCATTTCTCGTTACCAAACTCGCGTTAGGGAGCTCGTACGAGTATTTTTTAATAAGTAAATAATTAAAAAAGTGTAGTTACTAGTTTAATAGTACTGGGGCCACCATACCATAAACTTACCAAAAGGTTAAAATAAATTACCCCTTGGAATAGTAATATATCGTTAGGGAATCACTCAAGCATGTACAGTGGGTTACCATAACCCGGACTTTTAATACGAAAATAGGTAATAATACGCATTTAGAGCAATCGTTTTCAAGTATTAATATTTGGAAAATATTTAAATTGACCGTATAATTAAGTTTATTATTTTTATGTCCTCCGAACGATCAATGGAATGCGTGTACTGCTTAGTTGTCAAACGTTGCTGCGATCTGACATTGTCAAGTGCAAATTAGCAATTAATTTTGAAGCTAATTAATGTTGCTAATTTTTTCATACTATTAGTAGAGTACAGTACAGTATTATTGTCATTTAGCATAGGAGGACTAATTAAATTAGCGTGACAGATAATGTAATTAAAGGTGACCTTTTTTTCCATAGCTAATGTATGTATGAATAATTTCTTTAATTTTTGGCTTTTTGTACATTGCTATAAGTTGACCCCTAGGAAACTATTGGTACTGGATAGGAATGGAATAGATTAACATAAAAAATTATGCGTGTAAAATACAATTTTTATTTTTCATACAATTCGTATAGGAATTTTAATTATTGATTTGCACCTTTACTAGACGAAAATTTTTTTTGATCCCATACAAGCTTTTGACCCTGAACAGAAATAGGATCGATTTTTTTTTCGCATCAAAAAAAGTTTGTATAATATGACCATTTTCGCGCACCTTGTATGATTTCCCAAAATCTGTGTATGCCAATTTTCATTAAATTAAAAGCGAGGGAAGGTCTTCTAAGACCATTTTCGCGTAGTTATTCTAGATCTGGTAGCTGCCCTCACTCACCCAAAAATAATTTTCACCCTGTATACAATTAATACAGATAATATTGACCTTTGAAATTTGATTGAACTTTTGAATCTTTTGCAAGCTGCAATCTACCTCGACGGCTTAAAAAGGCGGCATATTTAAAAAATGTAGTCAGTAAGAGTTAGAAAACATGAATTTAATTTAATTTGTTACCTAGTTTGGCAATCCAACATTTCAGTGGAAATTGGCGGGAAATCTGTACGGTAGGTATATCGGCGCCACCATAATACCGATCAACTTTTTTCGCAGAATCGCAATGGTAACCAGTTGTTTGATTATGTATGACCGAAGTACACATTGACCCAATCTAAGGGACACAACTATGCGATGAATTGCTTTGCTCCTCTTTCGCGTTTTGCAACAAATTGGCTAGTTTCTAGCAAGCAGAGAGGAGACGATCAACGACACGAGTGATTTACCTCTAAAGCCGCGTTTCCACTTAGTGTTCTGAGAGAGCATTCGTTCATTCTTAGGCAGATGAAAACAATGATATAATAAGTACTTATATATCATTGGATGAAAACAGAATTTCACATAACAAAATGTTCGTTCGTCAGCCCACGAACAAGCTCGCTCAGAACACTAAGAGGAAACGCGGCTTTACCTGCTAATCATACTCTTTGGTTCGTATACTCTCTATCCATTAAAATAAAGAAGAAAAAAAACAGTATACAAATGTCGCGACATGTCGCAGTGTTGTCCAAAGAGAATGAAATCACTACATTTTGTTGTTGTCAATGAAAATGAAATGAGTTGAGCTAATAATTAATTAAGTAAAGAATTAGGTATGTTACGAGCTTCCTCCTTACTTGTTTTTCTTGTGGTGATGTGTAGAGGATTGTGTGCATTGAAGCTGGTGTGCAAGTGCTCAATTTTTGGATTCCAGCTCCAGCAGCTATGTCCGGCAGTAAGTTTTCTTTTTGAGATATCCAGAATAAATGTTAGCAGATTGATTAGTTTAAATTATACAAATACTAACAAAATCACAATTGAATAAAATAGGTACGGTAGGTACCAATAGATATCTTATCCTAAACCTAGGACTCAGAAAATCTTTTTTTCAGTTGAATACAAAAAAAAGGTAGGTAAATAAACCTGCAAACTTGCATTATTTCATAATCGCGCACTTTTAGAACACAATCTTGGTTTTATCACCAACCTTAAATTTGAAGTTCACAAACATTTTTTGTCAAAATTATTGATATTTATTATTAACGTTATATATATCTGCGAACGTGCTTCACGATATGTGTAAAGCCGCGTTTTCACTTAGTCTTCTGAGCGAGCATTCGTTTGTTCTTGGGCACATGAAAACAATAATTCAAATAGCAAAATGTTCGTTCGCCAGCCCACGAACAAGCGAATGCTCGCTCTGAACACTAAGTGAAAACGAGGCTTCAAAGACGTCAAATGCTATTGAAAGTCAGCCATATTTATTTACCTTTTTAGGGATCCGTAGCCAAAATGGCAAAAACGGAACCCTTATAGTTACGCCTGTCCGTCTGTTCGCAGCATAGCTCAGTGGCCGTTAATACTAGAAATCTGCAATTTGGTACATTTACTATATTAATCATGCCAAATGATACAATAAAAATTCGATTTTTTTTCGGGTACCTCCCCAACTGGTGACGTGGGGATGTTTTTTTTATTTGTTGTAATCCTATAGTGTGGGGTATCGTTGATCGTTTGATCGTTGATTTGTATATAATCGTTCCAGAAGAAAAAAAAACGGTGTCGTCCCTTTTGATCCGTAGGTCCAAAATATGTGAATAAAATCATGAATTGTGGGCTTATAGAATACTTTGAAATAAAACTATTTCGAACATAATCGGCCAAGCCGTTTTTGAGTAACTACGGAACCCTACACTGAGCATGGCCCGACATGCTCTTGGCCGGTTTTCTTACTTTCAACTGAAAAATTAATACATGGCTAAAGGCCCTAACGAAAGCAAAATTTACGTTTTTTTTTTGCGAAGTTATACTCGGTTTAGGTACTACCTTTGGCAGTAAATAAAGGAGACAAATTATTTATTTCTGTGATGAGGGAACAACAATACGCCGCTATTTTTTTTATTGCCGCCGTTTGTCTACTCCTACAGGTTGTTACACAGTTTATACATAATTATATTGTGATTAAGTTACCTATAGGTATGTACCTATTATTAATATCTCACTAAATATATATACCCATATAGATTTCCCTTCCAAACCTAGGACTTAATATGTATGTAGGTATTCTTAAGGTGACCATCGGCCACGTAATAACTAATAACCTCCCCTTGTATAATGTATATCCTGTAGTATATTTACCCGAAGTATTTTGTCTCAGATATGGTGAAGTTTTCATTAAAATCCGTCCAGTCGTATTTTGTGATGATAATGAATATATATTGAAGAATAGATGTGATCTGTACATATAGGTATTGATTTTAAGACCTACCCACCCGATATTTTTTTGTTGATACATAATATATATCCCATGTGTAGGTACTACAGACCTACCACCCTATTATTCAGCTTTATTATATGCAGGTATGTACTAATGTACCTATGGATTATTAGGCCATCGGGTAAAAATATCTAAGAATGAAAAAAAATCGAATATAGATAGGTATTAACGTAATCGAAATATAAACGTTTGTCCTTTCAGTTATATTTATCGGTTTTTGTGTTATTGTGTCCACTTCAAAATTGTTTAAATGTAAATGTAAGGGTAAGGTTGGCACGTTGTCGATCCTTTATAGCTTTGAGGATTCCTTCCGCTTGGGCTGTTCGGAATTCCAGATTGTCACTTCGCTATGCCTGTCTCCTACAGAAAATATAATATTTTATGTGATAAATTTACAGTTGAGTGTGCATGAGGGATCACTATATAACACAGTAAATGTCAATGGTGCTTAACTTAAACACAAAAAAAATATATCTATGTATTTTGTGCATTTTTCACATCATTTTTCTTTATCATTTTTAAGGTTCTGTAGTATACAAAGAACGCCACTGTGCTATGCTGCGGACAGACAGACATAGACACGGTGAAACTATAAGAGTTCCGTTTTTGCCATTATGGCTACGGAACCCTAAAATGATAAAAATATTGTTCAATATTGATGTGGTAAGCTGTAATGGTTTATACAAGGTTTATAACCTTCTGTGGACCATAATATGGATTAAGTGATTTTGGAAGTAGGTAGTACTGCAGTAGGTACCTAACAAAAATCTCGGGATGGCGTTACATAATCGTCGGTTGACAACCAAAACTCACTAAGTAACAAATACCTACTTGAAATAGTGATCGTATCTAAGTTCTGGCCTCCTACCGCGAAAATCGAAATTCGTAAATTTCGAGGATTTTTCTCTGTCACTCAAACGAAGGCGTCATTAGAGTGAGAGAGACAAATCCTCGAAATTTACAAAATTCGTTTTTCGCGGTAGGGCCGCTGATTCAATACTGACATAAGAGGTTGCGAAGAGTAGTGACAGTTTTTATAGTGAGTTTTGGTTGTCAGCCGTAGATATATTGAATACTCGCAAAGCATTACAAGGTACACACCAAAGTCGTGAGACTCGTGACTCTTGTAAGGTACCCTTATCCTTATTGTCAATTTATTCATTTTAGGAAAGATTTTATTGTAAGAAATAATACAATTTAAATGATTGTTGAATGCGTGCGAGACGTCTTTTTTCATGAATTTTAGGAGGAATGATATCAAATGAATAAACTGAATGTGAATGGGGTCTCTCTCTAAATATTTAGATCGTTGTTTGGTCTGCTACCACGAACATGGCAGTTCGTAAATTTCGGCGATTTGTCTCTGTCACTCCAACGAAGGTGTCATACGAGTGACAGAGAAATTACTCGAAATTTTCGCGACAGGGACGCTGATACGCTCAATAACCTGTAGATATGAATTAACTGACTTTGAATTCAATGGGTATAATATGTTAAATAACCGATTATGTTAATATATGCGGTTATTTAAGACGATATAAATACATTATTATGTACCTAAGTAAATCGGTATAAAAATATTAATTTATTAATAAATATGAAATGTAATTTTTCTTCGTTGTGTATCATGTGAAAATATCAAATATTTACCTCAATATCAATTTACAAATTCGTAATATCATCAAAAATAAACTTCAACACAGTGTAAATGATAAAGTAAGTAACGGGGACAAACTACAATAATGATATGAGTTGTTGACACTTGTCAACGAAATACCTATGTAGTAAGACCGTTGTTGAAAGGCGATTTTCTATTGTGTGAGACTTCCATGTTTTCTTTGCTTGTAGTGTGATCCTCTGCTTTAAAAAATAAATATAATCATTAGTTCATAATATACTTAATACCCCACCGCCTGCCAAGAATCCTCTCACAAACGAATAATTTTGAAAATGTATTCTAGCTTCATCGAATCATCGTTTCCATCATTATGTCTTTTTATTGTAAATCCCATTAAAGCCAATAAAAACATATTTAAAAGAAATCACGGAAAATTAAAAATATTCTGTATTCAATAATATTTATGATATTATTTTCTGCTACTACACCGTGTCCAAGAAGTTCGAATACACATATTTTACCTCAGTTCTAAAGATATAGAAAAAAAAAGAGTGTAAAGTGCCAACAATATGCCATGCTCGGCACGCAGGTGACGAGTTTAATATTTATTACGAGAATCTATATGGGATACTTAGAACCGATTCATCATGTTCAGAACTGGCGATTGAACATATTCCGGGCTATCAGAAAAATGATCCTAGGCTTAACTTTAAAGTCTACATTTTTATAAAATCATGAACCTGGATCAATTTAAAAAGGTTATCGAAGGTATTTGGGATGAAATGTGAAGAAAATGGCGCGTGCCGAGAGTGATCCGTTTAACAAACGTTTGAGGCTAGTAAAAATATTGCTGGAGATATTCCAAAAAAATTGTTCTGGTTATAGTATATTAAGTATGCCATTCATAAAATATTAATAATAACTGTAGTAACTATTTGTTAATTTGTTTTATTCTATATTTGTACTCTGCGACCATATATAACATGGACGTCTAACACCAGCTCAAAAATGCCCCCAGAAACAATTGTTCAATTGTGCCAAAATGGGCAGAACACAGCGTTTTTCTGAACACCGCGCATATTTCGGCGCAACATCTTCGACGAATGCCAATCAAAACTTTGACGGACCAATCAGAACAATTTTTTTAATGGTGGTTTAAGTTTTATCGGTTGATATTGAAATTCATTACCGTGATGCATTGAAGAGGGGTTGAAACTTGTCAACTAAAATTCAGGACCGTTTTTGAAAGGCTATGGAGTGCGGCTTCCATGTTTCATTTTTTCGTAGTTTGTACTGTATTCGGATTTATTGGACACGGGGTATAGTTACCGAGTGGCGTAGGGTTGCAATGCTACTGCAATTGGTTGACTGAACCTATCTATAGTTACATAGGTATATACGAATCACCATTCAAGTAAATAAACTGTTTAAACCTAGGTGCATACAGTATCATAAATGATACGACCGAAATGACACATGTCGAAATAACTAATCAATTGCGACTGACACACTGAGCAACAGAGTTCTAATTGGCATCGATTGTTTACATTAAGCCATTTCAGAAAATGTGTGACACCATATGCACCTAAGGGATAATTGACTAAAATGTAAGCCTCTTGATTTAGTTTCCAGAACACAATCCTAGTTTAGGACATCTCCACACTGGTATTAAATTCTGCTTTGAGAATCTTAGGTAATTGTTGACCCTGAGTTTAATCAAATTTAAACTAAGTAATGCCGTGCTTTCCCTTAGAAGTTGTTGACTCTCCATTATTCAGCGTTCTCCTAGTACTCGGATAGCTAAGCAGGTGCAAAATTACAGGTGCACTCCAGTGTAAAAAGCTTGCCGAGTATGTTACCATCAGTTTAGCGTACAAGTTGCTATGACTATGAACGAGGCACATTTTGATTCGGTCAAGAGATATAATTAGTATTGGATGAACTATCGAGAGCTTGGAATTGCATGTGTAGTGAATTGACTAAAAGTATCATGTTGGCCTTTTGGAATGCCCGTGAGGTTGTAAACACTCTAGACATGTAACGAATATCGTTTTCAGAATACTCGCGAATACGAACACGTATGCGAATATTTTTAACGCGAATATTGATTTTTCTACAAGTAATACTTTCTAAGTTTTAAAATTAGCAACCGTTTTGCGGAACATTTGATACTCTAATACAGGGTATACAGGGTAACGGAGTGTTTTGCGTTTCGTTGCAACAAAATACTACACCATGTATGTATATTGCTTAACACTTTCATTGCGGACGAGTGCTACGCGCTACGCTCGTAGCCGATCCCGTGATTTTTCCGCTTTGTAGCGAAAATGGACCTCCCACAGAGAACTCCCCTCGGAAGTTCCCTGCTCTCAAAGTGTTAACAAATACTTGCATTATAGGAAACTTACATAAGATATCCAAACTGAGTAAGCTATTTTATTACGACGCTTACTTATAGGTATATAAACTTGTTTTGGGTTAAACAATAAACAAATAAAATATGTTGATGCCAAAAGTAACAATAGGTTTTAAAATTGCATGGATTGCAATAAATTCGAATTGATATCCTAAAACACACAACACATATTCATACCTATGTATTTCCATGATCTCGGTGAGTAATTTAATATCTACTTAGATGTCCGATCATTTACCTACTTGGTCTACCCCAAAATATTTAGAAAAGCAGCTATTCAGTCAGGCATAGATAGATCGAATAAGAATTTAGTTTAGTATCTGTCTAGCACTAGTGGCAATTCGAATAATATCTATAAATATACAAACAAGGTGATAAGAAATTAACACTTAAGGAACCTGCCCACGTTACTTGTTATTTTTCTATAATACTTCACCACCAACAAAAATATATAGAATATTAAATTAGTGTGTGATTTTATCTAATCATATCACCGCAGTTTTGCGATGGCAAAACGAGGCGCCATGGGCAGGTTCCAACGATTGTGCACCCCACTGCCGTCGATAGGTAATCTGGATGGCGTAGTAACTACCTACCTATTGTTCGATAACAGGAATGTCAAGATAATGTCCGCCTACCTTTGACGTAGTGTTGTGGCTACTTATATTAATCATATCCGTAACATAAATTAAAACAATATGCATGACTTCACATTTTTTTGATTAATAATCATGACTTGGTTGCTATCATGTTCGTGTATCCGTCAAATTTGTTTGGACGATACTTTGTCTTGGAATGACCATATCGATAAAGTCTGTAATGAAGTAAACTCGTTTGCTTTTGCCTTATTGATGTTGGCCAAAATGATTAATAAGGAGTCAACTTATACAGGCATATTAATTATTATGGGCATGTTTGCTCTGTTAAGATATGGTGTTCTAGTTTGGGAAAAATATAGTTATGCACATCAAGTCCTGTTGCCATAGAAACAGTGCATCAAAGCTTTATGTAACGTAGATAAAAATATCTCATACGAACCTCTAATTATAAGAATGTATGAAAATTCTGACCGTGCCGTGCGTGAACTATTATTAAATTTGTTTGTTTGTTATGAACTACGAACTCTTAATTGATGATTTTTTTACTAATTTAAATATAATTGAGCTCTGACAAATGGTAATTTGATATTAGATTATTTTTTAATTTAGAATCATTCTATACAATGTATGTATAAGTTGTGGATATCTTTAATTGGCTTTGTTTACTGTTTATGTTCATAGATTAAGTAATTGCTGTTGATGTCCTTAATAGCTAAATAAATAAATATATATCAATTCTTAGACATAATATAGAATATTAGATATATTAAGAATTTAGTTACTTTAGTTTGTATCTACATGTTGTGTTCTGCATGCCAGCTGCTGCTAAAATATGTATTCCATATTTTATGCAAAATAAATATATTTTGATTTGGTTTGATTGAAAAACTACTCTGAGCTTCTCAAATCGATTAAAAATACAAAACAACCAAGACTTTCTTCATTAATTTATTCTTTTCGTAGTATCTACTTATACAAAATAACATCCTGAAGTAGTTTCACAATGATTAGGTACATAAGAGTAGGGTGAGTACCCATTCCACAGCATTCCAGCAATGCTGTAGTACTACTGTAGTACCAAATATTTTATAAGTTATCTTATCAATCACACTTCAAAAACATGCTCATATTCAAACTTTCAACTACACTGTAGTCAACCAATATATTTATTTACTTTTTTCATAAACTATGTTAGTTGATAGCCAGGACTATAACATATTAGAGATGTAAATGTTAGTGCTATCTCTAGATATAGTTAAAATACATATAAAATACGTGAAATTATCAATCACGAAGATTATTTTTAGAAAGGATAAAATGAACACCTGCTTATTTTTTAGGTAACAGTAAATAAGTAGATCAAATTATCTTCAAATTAAAGACTCGTGAACAATTCATACGTATAAACACTTTATGTAATCAATCACGTAACTTTTCATCAAATATGATATCATTAGTTAAAAGTATTTCATGAGTCGAAAATATCATAGGTATTACAAAAACAAATAGGTTAGTTGTTTTATTACTCTGATATAATTATTTGATATTATGGACGTATCTTAACTATAACAATTTAATACATTAATTGAATTTTTATTATAAATGTTGTAATACTAGTACCATGCCCTGTGCGTACGTATATGTGTACCTACTTTTTAATAAGCTTAATACGTGAGTGTCGTATTGATAACAAGAATATTTTATTTAAAGTTATTAGGCTATAAGCACTTTGTTAACATTAGGTACCGACAATAATTTTCCTAAGTTACTAAAATATTTCTTATTTAATTTTCTCAAATAATTGAACACACCAACATTAGATACAATATCTACATTAATAGGAATAATTTGTACCTACTATTATTCTATTTTGATAGTTCATTTTTTTTACTATTATGGTATGAATAAATTAAATATCTTCTTCATAGTTAAAATTCTGTTAGTTTGGTGTTTTTTTTTGTGTTAAGAGTCTGGTAACAGTTTAAAAGTGAAAAAACATAAAAGTAATCCGTCCATTCAGTTTGAATTAACAATAATAATAATTATTATCTTAAGTAATAATAATTATATAATAGTAATAATTATCCTAAAATGCCAACAGGATTATTGTTAATAGTTACTCCAACACAATACCATAAAACTTATTAAATTTTTCTATTATTTCCTATAATTATTTTGTTCATGCAAGCGTCAATGAAATTAACGTTATTACAATGATTGGTTTTCTGACGATTACCCATCAATTTGAAGCATAGGATGGCCTGGCCCTTCATTGGACATTCCAGCCTAAAAATCGAGGCCATAACTAGTAGTCAAGCCCACTATAGGGTTTTATATTACGTCTGTGTCAATTAAATGTATAGTTAAATTTACAATTCAGTCGGTAAGGTCTAATATTAAGCTTCCACAAACAATAAGGGTCAACAACAACACATTTCCGTCCTAATGAAAGCGGGAAGACGATTAGCGTTCACTTGTCTTCTGAGACCTGTTCCCGCAATGTACCCAACATTGGGTACCAATCAATTCAATAATTTCTTGTGCTGCTCTGAACCGAAATCAACAGAGGTACGTATAATTACGCTATTGTTATCCTGCTGTTGTGTGCTGGTAATTCTTCGGCAAATTGCCTAGCACTTCTGTAGCGAGTTGGTCATAGGTGGCTTCCATTGTACTCCGCACTTGCTCTATTAATTTTGGCACGTCGTCTAAAGTCATGCCCTTAGTGGGCACCGGCTCTAGGCATTGCAGGACTACGTGACCTAAAATATGTAAAAATATAATTACTTAAATAATTCAGTATGTTACTTGCAATATGCTTATTAGAAGAATTTTGTGAACAAAATGTTACAATAATGTAAATGTCAATAAAAACTTACATAACGTCGGGGACAGTGCAATACCGCGTAACTAACAAATTCAATTAGTATCGATTTGAGTGTCAGTGTTTTTTTTAAGTAACTAGTAAACTAAATAAGGAGGAGCCAACAAATTATTCATGATTTTTTTTCTAGTTCTCATGAAAAATAAATCTGTAGTTCTATGGGAAATGTTGACAAATGATTTTCCGAAATGTATAAAGCAGCTGATTTTTATCGCGCAAAAGTAATTCAACATGATCTGTATTGAACACTTCTTAAAACAACTATGACTAATTTGTTAGCCTTTGTATTTAAGTGGTAGAGGGGAAGATCGAGGGCAAGAGAAGTAGAGGAAGGCCAAGAATTACATACCTCAGCCAATTAAAGGAAAGAGTAGCTGTCGAGTCGTACTCAGATGTCAAAAGGCTTGCACAGAATAGAGAGGAATGGCGATTACTCCACGACAAGAGCGTAGCTCTTATGTAATAAGTAATGATGATGATGATGAATAATGAACCCAAAACAGCATCTTCTACCTAACAAGTAACAAGTTTAAATAGGTATCGTTCAGGGTATAAATTAAATTATACCTACATACTTTTTAACTTTATACTAAGTATCAATTTTTCACATTATATCAATGTCATTATGGTCAAAAAGTGTAAACATATCTATAGCCTCGACTATCTACCTACCTAATACAAAATATAAAAAAAAATACTGTATGTACCTTTTTGGAACAAATATTTCTTCCTGTTTATAAAATAGTATGGAGAAAACACAACGGGAATAATAGGCACTTGTGCTAATACCGCCATCGCAAAGGCTCCTTTCTTGAAAGGTAACATTTTAGTATAATCTTTATTTCTAGTACCTTCGGGGAACAGCCAAATTTTTACCTGAAATTACGAAGTCCTTAAAAACTTACCAACTACCTATACCTTAGGCCGGTCGTACACCTGTAAGTTCTTACGTAAATTAGAGCTATACTAAGGAATGAGATGGTGATATTCACCTCTCATTCTTTAGTATTGCTCCGTCCCTATAACTTACGTAAGAACTTACAGGTGTACGGCTGGCCTAACTGATTAGATTTTGAAATAAAACTATGAAAACGGATAAACTCGCGTATATTAACTAATTTTAACTTCATTCCGACGTTTCGAACACTTTACAGGGTTCGTGGTCATCCGCAGACCACGAACCCTGTAAAGTGTTCGAAACGTCGGAATGAAGTTAAAATTAGTTAATATACGCGAGTTTATCCGTTTTCATAGTTTTATTTCATGAGTAATCCTCGCGGTAACCGAAGAAAATGATTAGATTTTATTAATAAGCAATAACAATTAATCAATAATATGTGCTTTATCTACTATCACTGGCTGATCAGAGACGTCATTAGTGCTCGCAGCAGTTGGCGTCTGCCAGATGCTCTGCCGTCCTAATCATAGGGCAGGAATTACACCTGTAAGTTCTTACGTAAGTACTAGGGCGTGAAGCTATACCAAGGAATGAAAGGTGAATATCACTATCCAATTCCAGCTAATAGCTCCGTTTCTACAACTTACGTAAGAACTAACAGATGGGCTGCCCTAAAGCCGGGCTTTTACTGGAGACGGAGTTATACTAAGGAATGCGACGTGAATATCACCTTCTCATTCCTTAGTACAGCTCCATTCCTATGTACAGTCAAGAGCATTAATATATACACTTCTCCATACTGATCCCTTACAAATGTGCCTATATATTAATGCACTCGACTGTACTTGCTAATTTTGAAAATGACAATCAAGTGTAAATTTTGTTTTTGTAAATATTAAAAGTAAACAATTGATTGTTATTTTTAAATCTAGTTATAGAGGCTATGTAATGGTTAGGAGGGCAGTGCTCCGAGAAAGCTTCCTCGCCCAAAATATTTATATTGCGATACAGCGAGCCGAAATGCTGCCGACACACCTACGGCACCATGTTGATTGGGAAAAATGTAGGATTTTAGTTTAAGTTCACTTATATTTATTTTGAAATTAAGGTTGCAAGTTTTATAAATAAGTATGATGTAATTAATAGCCGGTGTATTAACCTAAAATAATTAAAAATTTATTACATTGAAGACCAACAACTTGTTGACAAAAACATTAAACTACTATTATTGTTTCGATTGTAGAGGCTATCTATTTCCGGGTTTATGTAAATACAGAACAGATAGAGATTACCTTTTGGTTCACCATAATGTCGGAAGTGATCTTGAGTTGATCATATGATTTTTTTGCATTATTGCGGTCTATGAAGACCACTCCGGCGAAGTATGCAGCCAATCCAAACGGCCACACATAAAATATTTCCTTTTTGGCTACAGCTGTCATTTTACCTACTATCCCCCACACGTTAAACATGCCTGAAACAATTTGATTAAGTTTGTGATAATAAACAATTTATTTAACGAAATGTTTCTTAGATACATCTCTAAAAACTTGTTTTTTATGTACTTATGCTAGTTGATCAATGTAGATAAGTAAACTTGTAGTAGTGTCAGTTAAATGAAAAATGTAGTCTTCTTGCCGGATTATTCGGAAAAGGAACCTACCTAGGAAGTGAGCCCCTTCGCATCTTATCGACTATCATTTTATCAAGGTTAATATAAAACAATATCTTTTGAAAAAATGGTATCAGCTTAATTCGTCCCATTCGTTTTTCGTTTATTTCTTATGTCCGTCTCATTCTGTGTTCGTCACGCATTCTTTATTCGTCTCGATCGCTATATGTCTCTATCGTCTCAAGTCCAATTATGTAACCTGTCTCTTTCTTAATAAGTCTTTTTCGTTTTTCGTCACGGTCTTCCTATGACTCATTCTTAATTATTCCCTTTCGATTTTGGTCTCATTCACTTATTCGTCTCAGTTTTTTTCATGCATTCGTTATTGGTCACATTCGTGATTAGTCTCATTCATTTTCAGTCTAATTCTAAGTTCGTTACATTCGTTTTACGTCTCGGTCGCTATTTGTAACCATCTTTTTCCGTCAATCTCAATATTTTTTTAAATTACATCTCATTGACCGAGTGACCGTCATAATTTCATCTAATTTCATAGAAGTTTCACATTTAAAATAACACTTCAGTACATGTCCCCTAAACTTCAATTTGTTTAACAATTCCGATCCGGAGGAGATATGAATAGCAACTAAGGCCTACGTAGTATGGGACGATTAGCGAACGTGTCCAAAAAAGAATGGAACGAGTTACCACTAAAGACAAAAAAAGAGTGAGACGAATAACGAAAGTGACTAAAGATAAAGTGCGAATGATACCAAAAACGAGAGAGACAAACAAAGACACAGTCCAGGAAAGACCGTGACGAAAAACGAAAAAGACTAATTAAGAGAGAGACAGGTTACATAATTGGACTTGAGACGGTAGGGACATATAGCGATCGAGACAAATAAAGAATGCGTGACGAACACAGAATGATACGGATATAAGAAATGAACGAATAACGAATGGGACGAATTACGCTGATACCGAAAAAATAAACTCAAAACAAGCTTAGAATCATTCCCATTTAAGAAAAAAAAAATACCGCAAAGCTTGATACTTAGGTTTTACTTATATATTTCTAATTTCAAGAATGCAAAATATAAAATATTTCACCTTAATGTCAAAATGTATAAACTTATTTTATAATTAAATCGTTCACGCTATTTATGCTAACTTTATTGTCATGTAAGATGAATATTTATTTTCTAACAGTTTTTTTTATTCTCAGAATCTAAACTGCAGTTATTACTATTTATATTGGCTTTATTGAAAAAATCTTCTTGTGAATTAATTATGTCTGAAATGAAGGCATAACCAAATTTCGTTCGCATGGCATGTAGCGGTCACCTAATTAGGCACGTCATTATTTAGTTCCATACGTACAACTGCATATAAAATATAACTTTAATCTGATGAATATTTAAAGTAAGATGCGGTTGAATAATTTTAATATTACGAGCTTAATGAGTCCAAAGCCCGGATGACGGGAGCAAAAATGCACTTGTCACTAGTGCTTATACCAACATTGCATGAATTAGAAATGTATTGATCAATAATAGTTTATGCAACCGTACGTAATCAGAGGCATTGCGATCTAAAATTAATAAACAATCATATGTCAATAATACCTAGTACCATAGGACAGTTACAAAACCGAAAGTAAAGCCTAAAAACCAGCATGAATGTCGTTCAAAAGTTCAAAGTGCACTTGTTAATATTACTTCTCCATCCTCAAGGCGAAATTATTCACAAGAAATATCAGAATGTGTTGACTAAACAAATTGGTGTTTTACTTTTTAAAATCTTATATAATTTAATTTCTGGAAAAGAAGTGGAACTACAAGGGAAACATAATAAGCATAATCTATGAATTTGTAACAAAAACAAATTTCATATGGATGGACTATTCTAGTCGATATTTCATTAAGCACTAGTGAAAAGTTAATTTTTGCTCCCGTCGTCCGGGCTTTAAATGACATGGTGTGCCAGTATTTAATAATAATGTACTTTCTAATCTAAAACATTGAAAATAGATAATTGTGTAGGGATTTAAGTCTCTTACTTAAAAAAAAATCTACGCCTGGGAATAAAAAGTTCTACATTTTAAAATATTTAAGTACAGTATCGTCAAAATATAAAAATGACTAAAATTGATGTAGGTATAAAAATGTCCACTCACAGTATGAAAGGAAGGAAGTCAATTTGCATCAATTCTATATTTCAACATCAGTTATGTAATTAGTACCTAATGCAAAAAATATTCGCATCTAACATTGATAAATGTGCCTAATTAGCTGACAACCACGGTATACATATAGTTACATACATACTTACCGTCTTAAAATATGGCAAGGAATACAACGGCAAAATTACCTGTTACTGCTATTCTTCAAGAACATTATATTTATTAATAAGGTATTTTATTATCTTGTCTATGCCAAATGCAATACAACATATATGTAGATAGATACGTTTATAAATAATTTTCCTCGAAAATAGCCTGCTTACAGTAGCTTTAGTGTGCGAGATTCATACCCAGGATATCAAAAGCAGATTGATGATTAGATATGATCACAGCTCCGCGGTCTTCGGATAAGATCTCACTGTTTCGAACCTCCCACTTCAAGTCTAATAACTTTGTAACATGCTTCAGTATATTAGCGGCTGCCCTGAAATCATACTTAAACATTACCTATATTGAATAAGCGTATTCGAATTATTATTTTGAGATAGTCGAAAATAAGTTCGAATAGTTTTAAAGGATAAAATATAAAGTTTAAATAAAATATTTCAATAAGACATGGTATTCTGATTGTTAGCTGTTGTTATCTTATAAGGGTTAATTGGAAGAGTTTCCGTAAACGATTAAGTTCGCCTTTATAACTGTGTTTATGAAACACATTAGGTGTAGGTACAATAAAGTGATTTACTAATACATACTACTATTACTTCTGCAGTAATCAACAAATTGAACTAGATATTATCACTATACAGGCAAGGTACTGTACAATGTACATGTATCCTAAGTGATTGGTTCCCTTTGGGGAAACCTTACTTTCATAGGGTACATATACCCTGAAAATGGATTTCCTTAATGTTTGGATTAAGTTCCCAAAATAGTTTTATTATAGAAGAATAGAGGAATGCGTGTTAAAATTAGTAATTGAGCTTTAAAGTGTCCAATTTGATTTGATTAGAGTATTAAGAAAAACATTATCATATGGTTACACGCACACATTACATAATATACCTATACATA
>JALPQI010025806.1:7500-12972 GCA_025490895.1 Thaumatotibia leucotreta
CCTTGTGACCGATGGCGATAACGACAAACGACATTTTATATGGAGGAGGCAAATTTTTTTTGCAGATTTCTGGGTTCAGCTCCATAGTAAAAGTATAACCTACTAATCCACCCCGTTCAAGGTTTTCAGTGGGTGGTGTAGATAGATAAATAGGTAGATAATATTATATTTAATCCCCACTGCCGAAATTTTGGTCGGCCGACAGGACGAAATATGAAAACACGCCATTGGTCGAGAGACCAGGTTGCACCTATCGCTATCCCGTCCCCCCATTCGAGGTCCGAAGTCGAACTAACACTAAATGAAACTCCGAATACTAGCTGTTACTATTATGTCATAGCTATGATTGATTATATACACACCTTATAATATATTACTATGAAATGCATATTTTTTAAATAAGTAGAAAACCGGCCAAGGGCATGTCGGGACATGCTCAGTATAGGGTTCCGTATATATAGTCATTCGAAAACAGCTGGGCCCGATTATGTATGTTCGTTGTTAGTTTTATTTTAAAGTACCCTATTCTATAAGGCCACTATTCGTGATTGTTCTCACATTTTTGTCAGCCTCCGTAGCCTAGTTGGTAGTGACCCTGCCTACGAAGCTGGAGGTTCCGGGTTCGAATCCCGGCGAGGGCATTCTTTGTTTATTTATTTATCACAAATGTTTGTTCCTTGGTCCTTGGCTGTCTATGTATATAAGTATCTATGTATTATATATATCGTCGTCTGGTACCCACATCACAAGCCTTAATTGAGCTTACCGTGGGACTAGGTCGATTTGTGTAACATGTCCCGAGATATTTATTTATTTATTTATTTTATTTTTTGGATCAGTCACTTTGTCGGCATTATTAATGTACCAAATTGCAGATTTCTAGTATTTCTAATAATACATACCTCTCTACCTACTTACGTTAAGAAATACTACTACTATAGAACGCGCGAGTACAATATGCAGGCAGGCCGCAGGTATATAGGAGAATATATATATATATATATATATAGTATATGGGTATATCAACTTTTTTTCGGTATGTTATTTACGCGCCGGTTTCCTTGATGGGCCAGGGCCATCTATCTACAAACATGGTAACTATAATACCATACAGTACTATATATATACACCTATATGGCTCCTCTCCCGACTTCCCGACGTCAATATATTTGAGATTTGTTTGTTTGTTTGCGTAATCTCATATGTTACAATGTTCAAAACAAATAAAAAACTAATCTTATTAATGTAATGTAGATGGCGCTAAATAGTATATTTCAATTACTTATGACAAAACTAGTCTCACGATGTAATACAATAGATGGCGTTGAATTGAATATCCATCTCCGAGACGGCCATACTGACAAAATTAATCTTACTAATAATTCAATAGATGGCGTTGAATTGAATACCCGTCTCCGATTCGGCCATCCTGACCAGTGTGCTTGTCCTCGAGAACACTTTTTTTTTTTCTAATCGTTAGTATAGTTAAGTAAAGTTTAGGTATATTTGACGATAAATACCTACAAATTCTCCATCGCAGCCACAAAACGTAAAAACGGTTCAGTTTGATCCGACCGACTGCGCCAATTGATATATGTATAAATGTATATCTATACATATATAGATAGGCGCGCGCGGTTCTTGGAATTTAGACGTGCGTGAGTACATACAAGTACATTGTGATTGCCACACGGAGCCCCGCCGGAACGGCGGAGATGATAAAGGCGACGGCGGCGACGAGTGGAAACATTGTAGCGGTATTGCGCATGCGCGTCGTAGGGGTTACATATAAGACTGATTTGATGTTGATGATTGCGGAGCGATTTTGAAATTATTCGGTTTCATCTCGCACACCATCATCACATCAGTAGTCTGTTATTTATTTGCACTTTGTTCCCAGTTTACACGTGAGACTGCTGCTAGTGTGGCAGTCTAAAACGTGACAGACGGGATAAAATAATACGTATAATCTTCTGCGCACGCTGTTAAGGAGAGAAACATCGACTTGCTGAATGTGTCGTCGTCACGGCAAATACCGAGATTTCAATCTCGATTTGACTGTGCATTCGATATTAAGGCAAGTTTGAATTGTTTTTTACTTTGAGCGTGATACAATTACGATTGTATGTATACTACTGTCAGATGTCAGCGCACATCATACAGGTATAAAAAATTTTTTTTACTCTATTTTTTTTTTATAACCCGTCAATGAGAAGACAGATTTCAGGCTTATTATGGATGTAAGCTTAAAATCTGTACGGTTGAGGGTAATCGAACAAGCTCTCCATAGCCGGGCGAGCGAAATATCGAAACGACTATATGTTAAAAGAATCTAAACTTCCCTATTTTGGGATGTGTCGTGAGATATTTTGTCTGGTTCGCGGAAGAACGTTCGATATGGGCGCGTTTAAACACTAGCACATAACATCGCATATTTTTGTAAAGACAAAAAATATAAGTATGCTATGTGTTTGTGTTCGCGTTTCTCTCTGAAATATTTGCAAGTGTGTGCGCGCGCGCAATTTTGTGGGTGTGTGGTGTGTGCAAAACACACGCACACACATACAAACACACACACACGAAAAAGTGAGCGCGCGCACGCTAGCAATATTTACATCAAGTCTACGATACGCCATGCCAATTTCGGTACATCCGAATGGTATGCGACGTATAGGACTCGTGTCTTGTTGTGTCGCGCGTGCGTCTCTCTCTATCTCAATTTGAGATTTGAGAAATGCACGAGCGTCGCAGCGGCGCTAGTGTTTTTGAGTTTTCGCAAGAGAACAAAACAAAACAACAGCAGCTCCCTGGTTGATCCTGCCAGTAGTTATATGCTTGTCTCAAAGATTAAGCCATGCATGTCTCAGTGCAAGCCGTATTAAGGCGATACCGCGAATGGCTCAATATATCAGTTTTGGTTCCTTAGATCTTACTCAGTTACTTGGATAACTGTGGTAATTCTAGAGCTAATACATGCAATCAGAACTCTGACCAGTGATGGGATGAGTGCTTTTATTAGATCAAAACCAATCGGCGGAGGGCCTCGCGTCCGAAGTCGTAACATTTTGATGAATCTGGATAACTTTTGCAGATCGCACGGTCCAGTACCGGCGACGCATCTTTCAAATGTCTGCCTTATCAACTTTCGATGGTAGTTTCTGCGACTACCATGGTTGTCACGGGTAACGGGGAATCAGGGTTCGATTCCGGAGAGGGAGCCTGAGAAACGGCTACCACATCCAAGGAAGGCAGCAGGCGCGCAAATTACCCACTCCCGGCACGGGGAGGTAGTGACGAAAAATAACGATACGGGACTCTTACGAGGCCTCGTAATCGGAATGAGTACACTTTAAATATTTTAACGAGGAACAATTGGAGGGCAAGTCTGGTGCCAGCAGCCGCGGTAACTCCAGCTCCAATAGCGTATACTAAAATTGTTGCGGTTAAAAAGCTCGTAGTTGCATTTGTGCTACGCACTGTCGGTTTGATTCATCCGAATCGATACTGACACGTTTGCGGAGCATATCGTCGGTGAATCGTATGTAAAAGTACGGTTCAATATAAAAATCCTATCGCGATGCTCTTCAGTGAGTGTCGAGGTGGGCCGACAATTTTACTTTGAACAAATTAGAGTGCTCAAAGCGGGCTCAAAATGCTGCTTGAATATTTCGTGCATGGAATAATAGAATATGATCTCGGTTCTATTTTGTTGGTTTTCAGAACTCCGAGGTAATGATTAATAGGGATAACTGGGGGCATTCGTATTGCGACGTTAGAGGTGAAATTCTTGGATCGTCGCAAGACGAACATCAGCGAAAGCATTTGCCAAAGGTGTTTTCATCAATCAAGAACGAAAGTTAGAGGTTCGAAGGCGATTAGATACCGCCCTAGTTCTAACCGTAAATA
The DNA here is from genome assembly GCA_025490895.1 of Thaumatotibia leucotreta. Taxonomy (NCBI): domain Eukaryota; kingdom Metazoa; phylum Arthropoda; class Insecta; order Lepidoptera; family Tortricidae; genus Thaumatotibia; species Thaumatotibia leucotreta. Next base: position 11,407 of record JALPQI010025806.1, read on the forward strand.
TGTCATCTAGCGATCCGCCGACGTTACTACAATGGCTCGGCGGGCAGCTTCCGGGAAACCAAAGATTTTGGACTCCGGGGGGAGTATGGTTGCAAAGCTGAAACTTAAAGGAATTGACGGAAGGGCACCACCAGGAGTGGAGCCTGCGGCTTAATTTGACTCAACACGGGAAATCTCACCAGGCCCGGACACCGGAAGGATTGACAGATTAACAGCTCTTTCTTGATTCGGTGGGTGGTGGTGCATGGCCGTTCTTAGTTGGTGGAGCGATTTGTCTGGTTAATTCCGGTAACGAACGAGACTCTAGCCTGCTAAATAGGCGTCGTCATTTAGGTGCGCGCGGCCGTTCGCGGTCGCGCAACTCACTGGCGACGTATTAAAATTCTTCTTAGAGGGACCGGCGGTTTCGAGCCGCACGAGATTGAGCAATAACAGGTCTGTGATGCCCTTAGATGTCCTGGGCCGCACGCGCGCTACACTGAAGGAATCAGCATGTTCTCCTTGGCCTAGAGGCCCGGGCAACCCGTTGAAACTCCTTCGTGCTGGGGATTGGGGTTTGCAATTATCCCCATAAACGAGGAATTCCTAGTAAGCGCGAGTCATAAGCTCGCGTTGATTACGTCCCTGCCCTTTGTACACACCGCCCGTCGCTACTACCGATTGAATGATTTAGTGAGGTCTTCGGACCGACACGCGGTGGCTTCACGGCCGTCGGCGTTGCTGGAAGTTGACCAAACTTGATCATTTAGAGGAAGTAAAAGTCGTAACAAGGTTTCCGTAGGGGAACCTGCGGAAGGATCATTAACGTGTTAGTTGTGTATACGTGTGTGCGTGCGCGCGCGTATATATGACAAAACAAATTATAATCCGTCACAACTTATTATGTGTACGTTTCATCATTTTGAATCACGCGCAGTAGGTGAGATTTAACTATCTCGCGACGCGTTACATAAGAAGTTTTACATTAATACATAAAATTGAGATTTTCAAAATTGAATAGACGAGTACGTATTGGAGAGTTGCTTACGATCGGCAAAAAAATCCGCGCCGCTAAGGTGTATCGCTCCAACACTATTCCCGTCACTATATTCAATCTGTCAGTCTCTTTTTATGTATAAAACTCGCGCGAACTGTGTGAACTTCGAATTGATGAGATACGTATTCATAGAATGCGGTATTTTTTTTTTTTTTTTCTTTTTCATTATTCTTAATGAATTTTTAAAATTTTTTTATATTGTTGTTTACTGTGGTAATACCAAAACTATTACCCTGGACGGTGGATCACTTGGCTCGCGGGTCGATGAAGAACGCAGTTAACTGCGCGTCATAGTGTGAACTGCAGGACACATTTGAACATCGACATTTCGAACGCACATTGCGGTCCGTGGAGACACATCCAGGACCACTCCTGTCTGAGGGCCGGCTGCATAAATAAACAAATTTTTACCACATTGCTTGAGCGCCCAGTGCGCTTACGCTATTGGAGGTTCGCCCGATGAGATGCGCGTAACCGCGTGTTTTCACCGGGAGTCCTTTTAAATGTGTTAAATGTCTTTTGCAATTATA